>VDFB02259924.1:0-18730 GCA_007258455.2 Sequoia sempervirens
TCTTAACTCTATGCAATAGGGTTATGATATCAGTTATATCCTCGTTAAAATGAGATCTGAGAAGGCCTTTAGGTAGTTTGGATTTCCCCTTGCTTGGTCTCTTGAACTAGTACTCGGCAATATTATTCAGGCACACATCCTTCATATCAGTAAAATAATTCTTGGCTCTCTTGACGCTCATGTCTGCATAAACTTCTCTATTGAGAAGTCTTAGGAAGTTGTTTATTGATGGCCCATCTAACATAGCTATCAACCTGTCATCTGCACTCCTTATTTCCCTCTCCTCGGGCTTGTAGTGTTTGATACAAGCCACTACTAGGTCAATACATTGAACACAAATTGGGAAACCTCCTGCATAAGCTAACCCACCTTGGAAAGTAGCTTTGGCCATGGGTGACCTAGCGTTTTTAGCTATACGTATCCAAAATTCTTAAGTCTATATGCCTTAATTTGCTAACCCCAACTTTTGATAAGGATTTCTTTAGGACTGACTCTCTTTCATACCCTTGATAGGCGTATTGCATTTTTGACATTCAAACTTTTCCCGGGTTACTAAGGAGATAAAATGAGCTTAAAGGGAAAAATGCGGGCAATATGGTAAAAAATCAGGGCATGAGAGCAATTGGGATTAGAAAAATTCCAAGAAAGAATTATGAACTGGCATTGGACACGTTTGCTTGCCTGGTGGGCCTTTGAAGTAGTCGGGAGTTAATTTGAAATAGTTGCAATTGGGTTGGGCTCCACTGCACAAGAATGTTGGCTCCTTCTTCGCTCTGGGTGTTGGTGCTTGTTTAATTGACAAGAGAACAACTTTTATAACACCACAAATTTCTCTTTTTCTCTTTTGCCCGGAGATAAACATGCCTTTTTCCTTTTTCTCGAGTCTTCTGTTAAGTGTTGAAGGAACTTGTCGGAGATGGAATGAGAATTGAGGACTTATCGGTGGTTTTGGTGGTTCCAAGAACCTACGAATTCTCCGATTCTTTCTTTTTCTTTTATTTTCTCATAAATCTTTGGTGTTGGAATCCTTTTGTTAGCCAGAAACAAACAAACCTCCCCTCCTATTTTATCGGAGCATACAACTTCATCGGGAACTAAATCTGTTCTAGGAACTAATTGGAGGTTCTTGGTGTACCAAGAACCTAGGGAACTCTTAATTCTTCTCTTCTTTATGATTTTTTCAAATCTTTACCTTTCATGTGCTCTGGATTGTCGGGTGTTCCTTGCAAATTGTTACCATTGTTTTGTTTCTCGGCTCATTAAGTCTTCCGCTAATCCATAAAACCTTTCATCTAAATGCGGGCGGCATTTTAAGTCATAATGTGAACTCAGGCGGGGTTTTTCGTAGTTTATCAAACCTTTCACTTCGCTACCCAGGACCCTTTTATTGCCTTTAAATGTTACATTGGGTGGTGTTTTGTGTTGTTAGTTGAACCTTGTCCTTAGATAGCATGGGCGGTCTTTTCCCATCGCATTCGAACTTGGGCGCATATTTGTGAAGTTCTTCAAACCTCTTTTATAACCGCCCATAGACGTTTATTTTCAAATTTTCAAAAGACAGTTATGTAAGGAATGTTGATGGCAACAACTACCACATGTCATAATGCTAAATTAGGACATTAATGCCCATCTGCCCCCATGTTTTTCCGTGTAGTTGTGGTTAATAAAATGAAGGGATGAAAAAACATTCCTGTCGCGGCAATTTTCGAGGAAGAGTTGGAGGAGATGCGTAGTTCGAATTACAGGGATCGCCATCAAAGGTATTTTTAGTTTATCTATTGCAGCCTGTTTTCTGAATTGTTTTGCAATGAAGGAGTATATATTGTCGAAATCACAATTGCACATGGCACGGGTTAAATATGTTGGGTATGAATATGTGTTTGGGTTAACCTATGAGGGACCTGAGATTGGTGACACTCGGCTAGGCCCTGTAAACCTAGATGAATTAAGAAACAAATTTAACCAACCCAATCCTCCACCTATCATTGAGAGGGTAATGGGTAGTGGATTGATTGAAGCTGTTGCATTTCCAATAGCAGTGCAATGTCCTGAATTAGTATTGGAATGCAACAAACATTACAACTCACAGAAACAGGAGGTTAGAATAGAGGACAATAGGCTCATTCTAAAAAATTCAAAGGTCTACCTTCGTGTCATGTTTGAGGACCCCAAAAAGAGAAGAATATTCACCAATGGACATGACCAATTCTCAGATTGAGTTCACTGCCAAGAAGGGGGTTTACAGGAATGTGATAACAAAGAATTGGTTAGTCAAGCCAAAGAAAGGCAAATCCCAATTGCCTTGCAATCTGCACAGGGACCTGTTGTGACCTTTTCACACATCGCCCCATTCAGATGGGGACCCCCTTATTTTTGCTCCGTTCCGGTCTTTTGGCTTGGGTTTTTTCTCGCTTTCTCGCTCTGTCTCTTTTCTGGTGTCTGTCTTTCCGGGGGGTTGTGTCGTTATTGAGCTTAAATGAGAAGATATTGGCCAATTCTAAAATTAGGGTTTCATCATTTTTTGGTCAAGTCAAGGTCAAGTAGGGCCAGTAAATTGAAAATTGAACTTAGCAATGTTGTCGGTAGACATCCAGCAGGCTTCCAGCCAGTTTTCACTGAATTCCGAGATACTTACTATTTTTAGTAAGTCTGCAATTCCAGGCAGTCTGTCAGCATTTTCGAGATTCCGATCATCACACAGCATTCAGAGTACATCAGACTGCTTGCATGCCAAATTTGAGCAAAATTGGACAACTTACTATTTTGTGATCAGGCTTCGGGGCAAATTCCGGAGTCCGGATGCAAAGTTTTTTCTTTGCATGTCACGGATATTCCTTCTGAGTTTCGAGACCATAGCGATATAACATGCAGAGTCGAGATGACCCTTCGAGGATTGACCTTAGAGGCTATTTTAAGGGTTGCATGTCGAGCTTTTCTTTGCATGTCGGGTGATTCACGATGGGTTTTTCTAAACCAGCGATGGTGTGACATGCAAACAAGTTCTCACTCGGTAAGGAACTTGCTATTTTTTAGCGGTGTGCCCGTGACCGCTTCAGTAGTTAGGAATCCGCGGTGATCGCGATTACGTAGCGAGCAAAAGCGAATCTTTTGATCGCTATGCGGTGAAGTTAGGGTTTCGACGGGCCTAAAATAGGCATCAAAGTCGAAATCTTAGCCGTGTAAACCACCATCGCGATCCCTGGTTCTTGTTGTCTGGCTGGTGAAATTCCGAGGTCAAGCCGGAACACTTACTATTTATAGTAAATTAGAATTGAAGCGTGCTAAAAATAGTAAATCGTGCATGTCGATTAATCGGTAGGCGGTCGATGGTGAGGCCTCATCAAAATTTCACGTCGATCGGAGCTTGGGAGCTATCAGAATCAAGAGCTTACTATTTTTAGTAAGCCACCCTCAGAAACAGGCTATAAATAGCGGGGTGACTAAAAGTTGCAGTATCGACAGGTTGAAAAGGTTATGAAGAAGCTGTGTTTAAAATTTCAGGCCATTCCGAGCTTCGGAGGCGCGAATACAGAGAACTTACTATAAATAGCAGGGCACGATGCTGGCGAGGATGATAAAATTTTGTCTAAGTCTGGAGTCTCGTCCAGCAGGCAAGGCAAAATGCGCCCAACTCAGCTAGGGGTGTAGAAAATTTTTCAAGATGCAAGTTCATCCTTCACACAGGGCAAAATGCGCCCAAGGTAGAAAAAGTCAAAAGAAAGTCAACAAGATTTCATCCTGTCCAGGGGTCCAAATGCGCCCAAGATGAAAGAGGAAAAAGTTGAAAAAGTTTCTAAGTATGAGAAATCCGCCTCAGGGGTCAAAATGCGCCCATCCTTCCCTCTCATCAGAATGCGCCCAACTTACAAGGAGTCAAAGCATAGTCAACATTTTCGTCCTTCTCCAAGGCCAAAATGCGCCCAAACTGGGCCATGTCAAGACAAAACGTGGAAGGTGAAGAGTTACCCAAGGATGTTGGAGTGTTCATCCACCAGCAGGGGTGAAATGCGCCCAAGGTTGCAAGGGGTCAACACAAAGTCAAAGTTTCTATCCTTCATCACATGCAAAATGCGCCCATCCTTCTCTCTCATCAAAATGCGCCCAAATCATGCAAGTCAGGACAAAAAACGGAAGTTGAAAAGTCACCTGAAGGTATAAGCAAGTTCGTCCTCCTCCTACAAGGAAATGCGCCCATGTTTGCATGTGAAAAGTAATTAAGGGTGGTGAATAAGGCGAAAATGTTACCTAGGCGTGGTAAGCTCAAGGTAAAAGGCTAGGCGTCATCCCTCTTCATGTGTAAAATGCGCCCAAGGTAAGTATGATATGCGCCAAGGTGGTGAAGGAAAGGTGGTGGGCGTGATTTTTTAAATTCCCTCTCAAGGTGTGATGTGCGCCTAAGGTTATAGGTGTTAGAAAATATTTGAAGGCGTTAAGGGTGATATGCTAGGCGTTGGAAAATATTTGAAGATGTTGAAAATAAAATGCTAAGTGGAGTTTGCGCCTGTGTTGAAGGGAGTTATAAGGTGATTTTAAAAATCTTGAAGGAGTTGAAATATTTTTGAAGTGTGCTAGGCGCCTCAGGTAAGAAATAAAATATTTTCTAAGTGTTAAATTTATCTAAGGCGTTGGGCTCTTTTTGAATGAATATTTTCCAAGTGATGAGGTAAAGATAAAATGTGCAAGGCGTGCCGGGGATGGAGTTGATATAAAATTTTCTAAGTGAAAATCCCTCTCCACTGGCGATCAATAAATTTTTTTCTAAGGCAAGATTTCAAAAAAATGCAAAGAAGATTTTAAAATATTTCCTAAGGCAAATTTATTTTCCTTGGAAAATACGCCTAGAGCTTCAAGTTGATGAAAATTTTTCGAGGCAAGCATTTTTTTCTCAGTGATGAAGTCAGAGATGATGATAACGCAAGGTGATTCGTTTTTTTTTTCAAGGCAACGCAGAGTGATCACAGGCGAAGAACGAGTTCAAATGATGAAAATGATATTTTTTCTAAGGTTCAAAATTCGAAAAATTAAATGAACCCGTTCGTTGGGTACCCATGGATTCGAGACATTCTGATGAAAATTTGTTTCTGGGTACTGAACATTTGCGATGATGAATGGATTTCTAAGTCTTTCAAGCTTCGCCGACACTTTTTCAGTAGGGAATTTGATCAGTGCTTGAATTATGAATTTTCCTAAGGGAGAATTTTAAATTTTCTAAGGCAAATTCAAATAAATGAGTTTTCAAAGTGAATTTTCTTCGAACGATGAATACGAAGGGAATTGCCTAGATGATTGTGATTAAATTCTTCGAAGATGAATTTTCCAGAGTAGATGATGGAGTTAAAAATTTGAATTCAAGTAACGGAGCTCCAGCTGGTGAGTAAAATATGATGAATTTAAATTAAATTTTTCGAAGAGGAATTCAAAACGCCAGTCAAAGTCAAGTTTCTAGAAGAATAATATTCCCGACGACTGGAGACAAGTGTCAGAAAAGCCAGAGAGGGAAAAATTCGAATTCTTGAAGTGGAGTAGTGGAGATTAATGGCACTGGCTAAAAATAACGTCTTCTAGAATTTGAATTCTAGCTATAAAATGGAGAAGTTTTTCACTCATTTTCACAACTGGAAGTCGAACTTGCTCTGAGAGTGAAGCATTGCAGTGAGTTGCTGAGGCTTGAAAGAATTCGAAATTGTTGCTGAGAAGTTGAGTTTGCCGAAGAGGCGCACTTGGGAGTTGATTAAATTTATTGCTGAGAGGTGTTTTGCTGGAGCTTGGGTTTGCTGAGAGTTGAAGAAGACGTCTTAAGTGCTTGAGGAGGTACGACTTTGCTAGTGGCTGAAATCTGATTCATTGAGGGAAGTACGCCGATTGCTAAGAATTTGGATTCAAACTTGCTTATCTTAATTGAGCTTAGTAAAGAAAAACGCCATTGCTGGAGTAGAATTGAAAGAGATGCCTTGTATTGAGTTGAAATGTTGAGAACTCAAAAATACGAAAGTGCTAGTTTGTGAGATTGCTAGTTGATAGTCTGAAGTGCAAAATTAAGAAGTTCGCTATGAGCTGATTGCTGGTTTGAAGTGCAAGGATATAGAAGTTTAAAATTTGCTGTTTGAAGTACGAAGTGGTTGAGGTTCAATTTGCTGATTGCTGGTTGAAGTAAAATCATCGGAGTTCACTTAGAAATCTGTTCTAAGTGTCGGAATTCGAATTTATTCAGAGAAGAGGCTGAGGTTTGCAAACATGAAAGATATTGCAGCCTCTGGAATTCAACTGCAGCCCCTATATCATGTCTTGTTAAATTTAATTGCTGATGAAAGTTTATCATGTTGCAGATGGCTGAAGCGAGGACAACCGGAAAGGACAATGGTGCCTCCAGACAAGCTACGATCAAGAAGCTGAGCAAGACATTCATGCCGGAGACGAAGTTTATTTCAAAGTTGGGCAAGTTGTGGACGAACACGAAACCGATGCAACACGGAGACTAACTCAAATAGAATTTGTTGAGTTAGAGTCATCGGGCTTAGGTCCTTAACAACATGCGTCGAAGTGGGTTATATGCAGGCTGCTGGGTTTCATACGACTATTAGGTCGAGTTGATTATGGAGTCGCCAGCTGATTACGAGAAAAGAACTGCCGGTCGATCCGTCACCCGAGATGGCCAAGTACTACCAATCTCCTCCGTGACCATTGGTGAAGCTTTTGGGATCCCGGTGCATAGAAACATGATCTACAAATCCAGGGAGCGAGCGGAACGTATGTATGCTTCTGCCTTTGAACGGTGCATGGACACAATTAACACTCACTGGATGAGCACTCCGAGGCCGTCTCGTACGAAGCTGCCAAAGCAGATCATAGCCGAGGACCTGAAACAAGAATATTGTGATCTCATCGTATTCTTTGGCGGGGTTGGTGGTTGCCCTCGGTCTTACATTTTGAGCCATGGATGTTTTATTACATCAACCTGGTGTTAGAGGGCAAGGATTATGTCAATTGGGCTGAGATGATTAGTGATAATATACATGAGCAGCTCCTGAGTTTGCGGAGGACTAAAACGTTTTACATGAGTTCCTATCTAATTTATATGTTGGCACGGATGACGAGGTACAGAGGAATTTCTTACAAGGAACCCATCGGTTGTGGCTCTCACCAATTCAAAATTCATGAGGCGTGTACGCCGTTGCACCTTTCGAGCACAACCCATTACAAGCGTGTCAATGATTCATTCACCATGTACATCACGAGGCTGCTTCAGGAGAGGTTACAGTGCAGAATCTCTAGAAATGCCCAGGAGCTAATTGAAAGGTATGGAGTCTTTGGTTTATCTGAGTTTCAAGATTTTCATACATTAGGCTGCAAAGTTTTCTTCATACCCTTATAGGCTGCCTAAGTACCCAACGATAAAATAATAATGCTAGAGATAGCTAGGCAGGTTGCTAGCCTTTGACAAAATCGAGAAGAAAAAGAAGAAAGGAGGGATAGAGTTTCCAGTTGTGATGGGCAACTCGGACGAGGTTTGTCCTTCGATACAGGCATGTAGAGAAGCTGAAAGTGAGCTTCAATTCTATCATTTCTCATATCACACTAGTAGACAACACTATGACCCGCACCATAACATCAACTGGGTGTTGTCAGAGGAATTCAAACACAAGGCCACCATTGAGGATTAGTGGGCTGATGCAATTGATGAGATTGAAGTGAGAAAGAGGATGTTCTCTAGATTGCCGATTACTCTGATCAGGGAGTGTGAGGTAGTTCCGGTTCCGGACCAGGTTAATGAGGACATGGATGTTGTTCATCCAGACTATGCAGCCGTTCGGGACACTCCACTTCCGCCTATTGATTGGTCAGAGCCCGAGGTTGCCGACCTTGATACTCTCTCTATCCCGGTTATGACATTCACCAGGGCATGGGTCGATAGGCGAGTGAGCAGATTGAAAGGTAGGTCAATTGCTTTGACTTACAACTTGATGGGAGATCACAGGACGCCCACCGCAGGAAGGAAGAAACAGATCACAGAGGACCCGAGTCGGAAAAGAAAATAATTCAGCGGAACCTCCACGGGGATTCTGATGGCGGTGCCTTTGGAACCACGTTCTCCAAGCATCGAGGAGGTGTCTTTATTTCGCGTCGGAAGTGCGGTGAATCAGTCTAGGAGATACAGTGATATTGACCTCCCTGCAGGAGAGTCGATTGGCCAGAGCGCCAATGTACCTGTTAGGGTTGATCAGCAGGATCAGCAGGATGATGAGGGGACAATTACTGACCCTCAATTTCAACAGGAGATAGAGGCGGCCATGAATGATGATGATGATGATATAGTGTCAGGTGACACTCAGCCACTTGAGGGCGATGAGCCTCGCCAGAATGAGGAAGAAGTGGAACAGGTTAGAGAAGTCGAGGCACAGGAGCAGCGGCCTTTCGATATACTATATGAGGTGCCTGATTGGCTTAGAGCGAAGTCTGAAGGCGGCGGGGAGATTGATCAGGTTGAGATGGAAGAGTTTTGAGCGGATCGGTGCTCCTAAAGCGAAGAAGAGGAGCAGAAAATTTTGAAGATCTCCACGGATGAGGATGGCTCGTACCCTTCCGTTCATCCCACGAAGGTCGGTGTGACGAAATGAAGCGACTCGAGAGGAAAACTATGTGGTCACCACTCTTGACTTGGGGCCCTGCGGTGCCGCAGTTGTTGGCGAGTGTGATAACTCCTTCCTTGCCCTCAGGATAGATTATTCAAGAAAGAGGGAAAGTACAAAGAATTTGAAACGAGAACACAAGGCATTAGTTGGATATGTTCAGCAGTTGTCTCGTTCTCGAGGGCAGGATGTACCAGTGATAGAGCCTCCAGCAGATATTCCTAGAGAGTCGATCAGCGGCTTGGTAGAATTGGGGAGGATGGCACAAGAGGCAGACAAATGGGTCACAGGGGTTCGTACGGAGACGGAGAAATTCATGGAGGACCTATCCTTTGCTTTTCAGCAGGCCTCTACTATTTTGGCACGGATGGATGCGGTGGATCATGCTTGGAGCGATGCTTCCATCTATCAGAGTAAGGTGATCCAGCGTCTTGAGGCGTTGAGGCATGTGCCGTCGCAGTTGTTGATTGATGGAAGTGTCATTCAGGCGAATGACCGATATGATTTCTCTCGGTGGTATTCTTCGGCTATCACAGGGCGTGGCTTCTTCGATGCAGCACAGGCGGATTCAGCCAGGATTCACAAGGCTATGGCCAATATTATAGATGGAGTTCAGAACACATTCGAGGCCATCTTCGCTAGGCAGTTGAGTCCAGAGGAGATAAGTTTTGATAATTTGAGGGGTTTGCTGGTTCCCTTCTTCGCAGATGTTAAGACCTTAGTACAAGATGACTTTGAAAATACTGCTACATTCTCCACTTTGATCGAACCGCCTTGGAGACTCATTAGGCACTTGGAAAATCTTATGCGAGTACGAGCACTTTCCCGATTCTGATCGTGCAGAGTTTGATTAGATTACTGTTCCATCTATTTCGGTTAGGAGGAGATTTGAGGGCGTATAGCAATTTGTTGAGTTAGTGATCGAGAGAGAGCTAATGGAACACACTCTTGGGCCGAAAGGATCTTCCTAGAGGCGAGTATGGAGCATTTTATTGCATTGCTATTTTGGGAGTGAGTGGGAATCTTTGATTCATTTAATGTACCACTCCCTATTACGGCGAATTTTTGGGGTTAGAGTGAATTGTACGATTAAAGCCCGCTCTCTATTGATTGTAACCCTAGCGTCTTTAAGGACTTAGCTACAGCTATAAAGTCCCCTCATTTGTAAGGCATTAGAATTAGAAATTAGAGATCAGAGATTAGATCAGAGCTAGAATTGAGATAGAGTTAGAGCTAGATTGTAGAGCATTTTGCATAATTTGGAGAAGAGAGAAAGTTTTCCCTTTGAAAACTTTTGAAGAGACTGTTGTGTAACACATTTTGTGATAATAGATCTTTTCATTGATGATGAAATTTGTCTTGTCATGAAATGCTAGCAAGGTTTCTTCTTCCTTTCGTATCCAAGTAGATTAGATTCATGCAAGTAGCTTACTTCGGTGTGTGGCGTTTTATTGAGATAGCTTCATTTTATTCCATACCACTAGCGGCTTGTTGATGATAAGTCTGCCTTGCGTGGTCAACTGGACATCATCTTGTGTTTAACTTCGGTTATGAAGCACATACTTATATCGCGTTGTTACGTGGGTATGCGTATGTTAAGCTATAGCAGATACCTTTCGCTATCCCTTTGAAGATTGCACCGATTTTGCTGAGGCTGTCCGACGGAGGCTAGGTGAAATCTGGTTGAAGTCTATTGAGACGAAGCCCCACATACCTTGCATTTAGAATAGAGTACCAATTTCTTAGGCCCTTTCCCTTTTACTTTCAGCATACTTCTTGTTAGTTTTAGAAAAGAATACACATTGCCAAATCATACACGTAAGAATCCCCTTCAAATTACATATCAACTGCTGACTGTGAGAAATCTGAACAACTACGTAAGTCCCCTTGACATACCAGCAATATCACATCAAGCCAAACTGAGCCTATTCGCACTAAAGGAACCTTGGAGTTGAACGCACGAACTTTCTGGCAATCTTAGCGTGCGGAATACTTTGATCAAGAGAGAATAGAGCGTCCGTTGGGCGACTTTGTTCTGTGTTGGTGCGGTCTCAAAAACCACGTCAACAGGACCATTTGGTAAATGAAGTAGACATTGTTGTGCTGTCACATAGGGTTACGGGCAATGAAAATGTTCACAGTTTCGAAGAATGGATGTATTTCTTCGTGCAAATCATATTGAGTGGAGAACAATTTCTGGATTGGGCTAAGATAATTAGTGATTGTATACATGAGTTGATGTCACTCTTTGTTTTGAATAGATTTTTCTTCATGTCATCTTACTTAATATATGCCCTTGCAAGTACTCGACCCTGGCCCAAATTAAGGCCAAGTGATTTACCACCAGGGAAAGTACCAATCTATGGCTACCTTGATAAGCTCCAACTTCACAAAAGCTTCTTTCATTTCCGGAGAATTGTTGACACTTTTACCATGAGAATGGTTAGGGAATTGCAAGGGTGTCCAGCGATGAGATTGTCTCCTGAGGACATACAGTTTGTTAATTTCTATGGTTGTCATTTTATTCAATTTCAGAGGTTTTCATATATAAGAGTGGGTGGATACGCAAGTTTTCCTATTAAATTGCCCAGGTACCCTGAAGATAAATGGGTAATTATTGAGGTCAGCAGGCAATTAGCTGATGTGAACAAATTGTGTCAAGGCAAGAAGAGACTTACTGTCAACTTTCCATTTGGATTCGGTGCGTATAGTTGCCAATCTATGTCTGATGCTTTGAACATTGAGGTAGAGCTGTCTAGGTATAATATATGCTTTCATATGATGAGCGTGTTTCTTTCAACCTAAAGGACTATGTGAAGGAAAACCTGAAATTGGGTCTTCTTTCAATCACCAACCTGTTGTGACCTTTTCACACATCACCCCATTTAAAATGGGGACCCCCTAATTTTTGCTCTGTTCCTCGTCTTTTGGCTTTGGTTTTGTCTCCCTCTCTCTTTCTGTCTCTTTTTGCTGTTTGCCTTTCCGGGGATGTGCCCGTCTTTGAGATTCAATTGAGATTTTGGCTAAGTCTGAGAATTAGGGTTTTGAATCTTCCAATCAGTTTGAAGTCAAATTGAGTGAGTAAATTGAAATTTGAGCTCAACACTACATTATGAAAGCTCTAGCCGTTCCCAACAAGATTTCATTTGGATTTTGACAACTTACTATTTTTGGTAAATGCGATTTGTGGACATTTTCTCAGCACTATTGAAGTTCCAATCGTTACACTGCATCCAGGACACGTCAAACTGCTTGCCTACAAATTTTGAGTTGAAATGAACAACTTTCTATTTTTAGCAAGTATCACCTTCAAAAGCAGATTTTAGGGTTTGCATGCGAGTTTTTGATTGCGTATGCGGAGAATATTTACGGGTTTCCAGGACTTACGCCAATGGGCACCAGCATGGAAGATGAGATGGCTTCGGTAATCTTCGCCAGGAGAGGCTATTTTTAGGGTTTGCATGTTAGATTCTTGACGCGTAATGCGGATATTCTTGTGGGTTTTAAAACCTTACATGATGATGCTTAACAAACCCGGGTCGGGTTTTCAAAATTTTGTCTTCAAAGGCTATTTTTAGGGTTTGCATGCAGGACTTTTCGGTGCATGTTAGCATATTTTTAATGGGTTTTTCAAGAGCTACGCAGCAAGGTAACATGCGAGGTAGGATGATCATTTTTTCAAGTATTTACTATTTTTAGTAGGCCCACTCCGGTAGTTGCCCAACACTTCAATATCAGGAACAGGGCGACATGCAACAAAAATGGGGTCAAACAGAGATCATTTGATTGACATGCAAGTCAGATTAGGGTTTCCAGCTTTGGGACCTAAAATGAGGGGTCAAATGCCAAAATCTCCGAAAACCAGTGTATCCCACTGCAATCAATATCTTTAAGGATTCCACAGGTAAAATTTGAAGGCAATCCGAGCACTTATTATTTATAGTAAGTCACTTTTGAAACAGGCTATAAATAGCAAGTCAGTGCGAGACACCAGTGTGAACGGGCCAGTCAACCCATGAGGATCACGTCAGTCAGATTTCAAGATAAATGGAGTTGCATAATTCCTGAAACTGAGCAGTTACTATAAATAGTAAATCACCTCTAGACACAAGCTATAAATAACAGGTTGATACAAGATGGCAATGTGAACAAATTAACTAGGTCATGAGGATCCTGTGGTTAAAATTTCAGATCAATCCAAGCTACAGAGTTATGAAAACCAGGGTACTTACTAAATATAGTAAACAAGGGCGTGCAAGCTAAAAAATGTCGAAGTCTGAGAAAGTTCCTGCTCACCCCTTGAAATGCGCCCAAGGTGAAGTTGGTTGAAGGATGGAAAAGTTTCAAGTGAGAAATTCCTATTGCCTAGCCTAAATGTGCCCATGCTAGAAGCTAGATTGGAAAATTTTTCCAAGGCAAGTTTAAATTCCTCCTTGACCCCCTAGATGCGCCCATGATTGGGGATGGATGGGAAAAAGTTTCGAAGTGTTGAATTCCTCCTTGACCCCTTGAAATGCGCCCAACTTGCTAGACTATGGAGGATGTTAAAAAAGTTTCTAAAGTCATGTTGAAAGTTCCTCCATGACCCCCCAAATGCGCCCATATTGGAAAGGTACTTGAAGAGTTGTCTAAGGCGTAGAAGTTCCTGTAGGACCCCCTAGGTGCGCCCTTGATGGATATGGAGCTAGAAAATTTTCTAAGTAAAAATTCCTGCAGAGGGTCCCAAATGCGCCCAATTTGGCTGGTGGCTAAGGAAAAAGTTGTTAAGTGTTAAAAGTTCCTCGTTCCCCCTTGATATGCGCCCAAAGTTATTGAAGGAGGTGGCTTTTTAAAAGATGTTCTAAGTATTGTTAATTCCTCATCAAGTCAAGGTGAGAAAAGGTTAAGTATAAAATTTTCCTCCCCCACCCCTCATATGCGCCGAAAGTGGAGTTGGGTAAGTTGAAAGTTTGCCAAGTATGGGAAAATTCCCCCTCATCTAGAGATATGCGTCCAACTTGGAGGAGAAACAAGAAAATTTCTAAGGCAAAATTGAAATTCCTCCTAGACCTCTCATATGCGCCCATGCTCATAGTGATGATGAAATTTTTTTAAGTGTTGAAATCTTTCCTCCCCTAGAGAAATACGCCTAAGCTTGAGAGAGGATGATAAAATTTACTAAGGCATGGATAAACTGGTAGAGAAAGAGTCAAAATGCGCTAGCTTCATGAAGTTGAATACAAATTTTCCAAGGCAAAGCAAGAAAAAAAAAATACTCCCAGAGATGAAGAATGAAGATGAACTTTGATGGCAAAATATTTTTCTAAGGTATAAATTGCAAAAAAATTAAAAGTACCCTTTCGTTTATAGACACATGAGTTTGGTGTTTTTTGAGGAGAATTTTCTTCTGGGTACAGGATATCTTCAAAAAGGGATTGATCTTAAAATTTTCCACACCTTGCCGAGGATTTTAAGATGAAGATTTTTGATGGGCGCCTGAATAATGAAATTTCCTAAGGAGAATTAAAATTTTACTAAGGCAAGAAGGAAAAAGTGTTAGAAATAAAATTGCCTTGGCTGGTAAAATTGAAGTTGAGTGCCTAGATGATTTTGATCAAATTGAAAATAATCTTCCCAAGCCAGAGATGGATAAAATCAAAGTGTCAATGCCTCAATTGGTGAAATGGATTTCTTAAGGGGGTACAGTTGAATTTAATATTTTCAAAAGATGATTTAAAAATGCTAGTGAAGTACGCCTAGACCAGTGAATCTTTTTGAAATTCTAGAAGGTCAAAATATTCAAGATGCCAAATGCCAAGTGTTACAACTGCCTGAGGAGGGAAATTTGAATTCTTGCAGTGGAGTAGTGGAAATTTAATAACTCAGCTAAAATTAGCTTCTTCTAGAATTCGACTTGGCTATATGAGCTGTGAAGCTTTGTTTTTTTTTTCTCCATCAGATAGCAGGGTCAACTTTGATGCTCTCAGGTGAAGAAGATTGCAGTGTGAGGAAAGTTGAAGGTGAAGAAATTCGAAGTTGAATAAATTTGAAGCTGAGAAGTTGCTGAAGTAAGCTTGGGTTGAATTTTTCTTCTAAGTGCTGAAGTTGTATTGCTGCATTTTTTTTTTTCTAAGTGTTAAGAGTTTGAAGTTGCTGCAGGAGGTGTTGAGGTTTGAAGTTGAGATTTAGTGCTGAAGCTTCTCATTTTCGAAAATCTGCTGGCAGCCCCGATGTGATTTTATTTTTCTAAGTTAAATTCCTAATGACTATCTTTTGTTTTTGTAGAATGGCTGAAGTAAGAGCGACTGGAAAGGAAAATAATGTTGAATCCAGCAAGGCAAATACGTCTAGACAAGCTGTGATCAAGAAGCTGAGCAAGTCTTTCCTGCCGGAGTCGAAGTTTTCTTCAAAGTTGGGGAAGTTGGCTAATACGAACTTGGGCTCTTTCAATATGGAAGCTTTCAAAAGCCGAATGATGGGAATTGGAGGCCATCGTCCATCAATCACTTCGCACAATATTGTTAGAAGTGGACTTTATGCAGCTGCTGGTTTTCCACCAGCAATTCAGTGTCCAGAGTTGATCATGGAGTGTGCTAATTGTTACAACCCAGAGTGAAGGACTATCACTTCACCGGAGGGCAAGTTGTTTGCCAACCTCACACCTGTAGCCATTGGCGAGGCGTTTGGAATTCCCTCACACGAGAAGATGATTTACAAAACAAGAGAACGAGCTGAGCGTATGTATGCTTCGACATTTGAAAGATGTGCTGATATGATAAACTCCCATTGGATGAACAAGCCCAAGCCCAAGCCCACTCACACGAAGTTGCCGAAGCAGATAATCTCAGATGATCTGAAGCAGGAATATTGTGATTTGATTATGATGCTTACCAGAGTTGGAGGATGCCCCCAGGCATTCATTTTTGAGCCGTGGATGTTTTACTACATCAACCTTGTGCTGGAAGGCAAGGAGCATATTGACTGGGCAGTGATGATTAGTGATAATTTGCATGAGCAACTCCGCAGTTTGAGGAGAACGAAAACATTCTATATGGGCTCATACATTATCTACATGTTGGCTCGTATGACGAAGTACAAAGGAATATCATACAAGGAGCCTATTGGGTGTGGCTCTCAGCAGTTCAAGATTCATGAGGCTTGTCCGTAGCTACACTTGACGAGCACATCTCACTACAAGTGAGTCAATGACGCCTTCACCATGCACATAACGAGATCACTTCAGCAAAGAACTCATCACAGGATATCAAAGGAGGCTCAGGAATTGATAGAAAGGTACGGGTGTTGGTTTATCCAATTTCCGAAGTTCTCTTACATTAGGCTGCAAGGGTTCTCTTCATATCCATATAGGTTGCCCAGATACCTACAAGCGGGATCTACGTGCCTGAGAAATATCCTGAGCAACTCGTACCTATGCTAAGATTGGAAAGAAAGGAAGGGACTTATTGGCATCTCATGGAGGCTGGTGGTGGCCGTCGCTCCTTTACGCGGTGGCCAAGGAAGCAGTGACTTTGGGTTTCTTACACACACACTAGCGGTGATTATTACAATCCCTCATAGGAATGTCCAGGATGGATACTATATGGAGTTTAGACATAAGGAAAATGTGAAATTTGGGCTAGTCGTTGGATTAAAGGGTTGAGAGTAAGAAAAGGATGTTTTCAAGATTACCTTTGAGCATGATTAGGGAGTACGAGATTGTTCCAGTGTCGGACCAGGTAGATGAGGATATGAATGTTCGTCATCCAGATTATGAGACAGTAAGGGATACACCACTCCCACTTCTAGATTGGTCAGAGCCGGAGATTGTGGATTTAGATACACTTTGCATACCAGTCCTGACATTCACTAGAGGATGGGTTGAGAGGCATGTGAATAGGCTTAAGAGCAGGTCGATTCCTCTTACAACTTGATGGGAGATCACAGGATGCCAACTGCTACAAAGAAGAAGCAGGTTGCTTGAGCTCCAGAGTCACGAAGGAAAGAGCCAGTCCAGCCAGAGCCTCTGAGAGTTGAGGTAGCATTACCTACACCATTGGAGACTCATTCTCCAAGTATACAAGAAGTTTCATTGTTTGCTGATCAGAAAAATATATTGAATAAGGAACAAGAATTGTAGGAGGCAAATCAACCACCTCGAAGGGAGTCTATTGGCCAGAGTGTCAATGCGCCTATTAGAGATATCCAGCAGGAAGAAGATGAAGAAACGGCCACAGATACATGCTTCCAGCATGAGATTGAGGCAGCATTAGAGGATGACGTGGTTACAGGATAGGAAACCCAAGGTTCAGGAGATACTTAGCTTGTAGAAGTTGGTGAACCTCGTTAGGATGAAGTTAGAGAGGAGGTTCGTGAAGAAGAAGCAAGGAATGAGCAGCCACTTATTATTTCCGACTTGCAACAGGTAGTATCGGATTGGCTTAGAGACAGAATGAGGAGCCTCGTTGAGGAAACTGATCCAATAGTTGAGATGGAAGAATTCCTGAGTAGGATTAGTGTGCCTCCGACAAAGAAGAGAGATAGGAAGTTTTCAAAGATTTCAATGGATGAGGATGGCTCTCACACGCTTCACGTGGCTATGCCAAGAGTTGAGTGTGATCGAGATGAGGTTGTTCCAGAAAATTATGTGATCACCACCATGGAGTTAGGTCGCCCCACGGGAGCACAGATAATTGAGGAGTGTGATAACTCCTACCCGGCACTCAAGGACAGGTTGTTTCAGACTGAAGGCAAGTATAAGAAATTGAAGAAGGAGCACAAGACATTGATAGGTTACGTACAACATTTGTCTCGTCCTTGTGGGCAAGAGAATCTGGCGATTGAGCTTTCAGCTGAGTTTCCTAGAGAGTCTGTTAGCGGCTTGGAGGACTTGAGGAAGATGGCATAGGAGGCGGATAAGTGGGTTGCTAGCGTTTGTGCTGAGACAAAAGTTTATGGAGGATCTTGCTCATGCTTATCAACAAGCTTCCAACATTATGGCATAGATCGATGCGGTTGATCAGGCTTGGGGCGATGCTCATATCTATCAGACCAAGGTTGTCCTTTGTCTAGAAGCTTTGATGCATACTCCCTTACAGACTTTGGTTGAGGGAGGCGTGATACAGGAGGGTGATAGATATGATTTCACCAGCGGGTATTCCTCAGTTGTCACGGGCCGAGGATTCTTTGATGTAGCATAGGCAGATTCGGCCAGGGTCAGAAGGGCCATGGTGAACATTCTTGACGGAGTCCTGAACACATTGGAGGCTATATTTGCTAGGAGGCTGACTTCTGAGGAGGTGACTGCTGATGGTTTGAGGAGTAGGCTGCCACCTTTCTTTTCAGAGGTGAAGGCTTTTGTTCAAGATGATTTTGAGAACACCTCAACTTTCTCCAGCATTATCCAGAACACTCAAGATGCTTTAGTTGCTTGGAGAAAGTCTTGCACTCGACATGGGTAGGCAGTTACAGTGTTGGAGTTTCAGCTTGATCATATTCCGCTTATCTCTGTTTAGGAGGTTGAAGCTGTGCTGATCAGGTTCATTGATTTTGCAGCCAAGGAGAAGGAGAACGGAAACGCCTTTCTGGATGATGACCTTCTAGATGATTGATAGTGGGCATTGATGGCCTTTACTATTTTGGGAGTGAGTGGGAATCTTTTGACTCATTTATTGTACCACTCCTCATTCTGGTGGTTTTTAGGGTTAGGGCTTATGTGGCTTGATCTGAGCCCTCCATTTGATTGTAATTTGAGCCTTCCATTGGACTGGGCCATCTATAAAAGGGGCATCCCCCCTCATTTGTAATTCATTAGATTAGAGATTACATCAGAGAATAGAGCAGAGAGGCTGATAGTATAGTTGTGATAGCTTAGCATTAGTTTGTTAGCATAGCTTGAAGAGGAAGGAAAACTTTCTCATTGAATGCTTTGTAAAAGGTTGTTGTGAACACTCTCTCAATAAAAAGAGTTTTCATTAATGATGTTTGCATCTTTTGTTGTGAGTAGCTAGCAAGGCTTTTTCGTCCTTCCAAATCACTTAGCCATTTTCAAAGTAGCGTAAAGTAGAATAAATTTCATTTCATGCAGAGTGGAGTATTGGTTGCCGCGGTTGGCGGTGTTTTGATCA
>VDFB02259925.1:0-23422 GCA_007258455.2 Sequoia sempervirens
ATGCATTTTATTTGCCATCAAGTGCCTTATCACCAGCCATTTGTCAATCATAACTGAATATTTGCAAGTACGTGAATAACTGTTTCTGTGGATTGGTTTAACCATTCTTCATGTATTGCTAATGGCCCCCGTCTTCAAAATGGATGCAGAATTTTCACTTCAGTTGCTGTGAATTCTAATGACTTTGTTGCCAGCTGACATTTCTTTTCAGGTGCTCCTTTCTATTTCTTGCAAAGTTTTTCTTTTTATGATTGAAAACTTTAAATTGCAGGAGATTTGATATATGAAAATAGGTGAGGCAATGTACATAAATTGTGAATGTGGGCATCCCTTATATTTGATTTATGAATGTGGGCATGGCTTATATTTGGTTTTTGATTGTGAGCATGGCTTATTATGATGCAGAACAGGGCAATGTTTCCACCACAAGCTAGATTCAGACAAGCTGTGGCACTAAGGATATTTGCAGACACGGCCATATTTCTCAACTGTGGATTCTATGGTCACCAGGATACTCTCTATGATCAGCAAGGTAGCCATTATTTTCTGAATTGCACCATAACAAGCACTGTAGACTTCATTTTTGGTAATGGGAGGTCTCTTTATGAGGTAAAATCCAAGAAGAGGATCTAATTTTACTTAAGAGTGACATTTAATCAAGATTACTGCAAATTTATATGCCTGTAAATAGCTTAACGCATGATTTACCTAGAATCTGACTACAGCCCAAGTAATTGCTTTTTGTTAATATTACAGAAGTGTCATTTGCATGTCCTTGGTAAAGGGGGTTATGTAACTGCAAAAACGTAGCCAGGAAATATTTCTAGCAGCTAATTGACGCGGTGGGATATTGCCACAGTAGGGGTGTCTACTGCAGAGATTTGAAGGTAAGATATTCAAAACGGTGCAGTTTGTATTCGTTTTTAGGGTTTTGGAAAAATAATGTGGTTAATGACAAACACTTGAAATGATTTTTCAGCCATAAAATATGCTTCTAGATGTGAAGGGAAACGTGAAAATTTCCGATTTAGGTCTCAATGCGGTGCTGCAGCAGTGTAGGGTATGTTTTTAGCAAGAAATTCATATAATTCATGTGTTATTTGGGTATAATTGTGTTGCTTGCGAATTTGATCTGCATGGATGCTACGCCACGGCTCCTCCAGTTTTGTAGCACAGTTTCCATGGTGGGAACGGAAAGTGGGTCCACTGCTAAATGGAGCCTCCCGGCGGAAATGAGATGTGGTGCTCGGAATGTGCAGGAAGTGTGTCGGGATTCTACAGGCAAGAAGAAAAGATTCACAAATAGTAGCATCAGGTTTGAATGGCATTCTCTTTATAAAATTAATTGCTTCATTCAGGCATGTAACTCGCCCAAGAAGAGCAACCATGCATAAGGATACTGTTGTCACTAATAAGTTGATTGGTGTCACTTGCATTAGTTCCAGGGCTTTATCAGAATGACCATTTTATATTTTTATAGTATTATCATGCATTGGTCTATTAACATTCTCAATTTATGGATTTCTGTTTGGATAAATTTACAAATTGGTTTAACTGTACATGTAACTACATTGTTTAAAACAAGCGGTCTGACATTACCGAGGAATTTTTTTATGACTGTTTGTGGTTTTGTTGATTATCCGCATATTCTTTTATGAAAGCCCCTAACAGGTAATGGATTGTTTGTTTTTTGTAGATAACAAATGCATGCTCTGCATGTTGCGAGAAGTGCACTGTTTTTACCCGGCAAGTTTTGGCCAAAGTCTTAAATCAACTGGTATACAATTTTGGAGTAAATTATCTTTTGATTTATGATTTACCTACTGGTGTAAGCAATTGCTATTTACATATTAAGGTTTGAGGTCTGTTGAGATTGCAAGTCTTTCTAAAAGTTAAGAGTTTCTAAACTTGATTTATGAAAGTTTGATTTGCTTATTACAGAAAATTTAAGTTTATCTGTACTTTTAGGCTTTTTGTGATCATTTGTGGGAATTTGTAAACTTTCTTTCTACTCTTCTTACTGAATTCTTGGGTTGTTTTGGACTTTTCTCAGGACTGCGTTCTATGGCATGTATCAATGCAGAGGCAGTGGCGTAGTAACTGCAATGGAATCAGGGTGGACCAAGGAACTATCTTATGAAGAAGCAAGACCCTTTCCGGATAGAAGCTTCATCAATGCTTCGTACTGGTTAGATCCCTATCTTGCAGTTTAAAGTGATTGTCATCTAAGAGAGATCCGCAAAAGTTGTTCCCCACAGACATTGATCATTTGTGAGAACGAATGTTGTAAATATGTATCTTTGTAATATAGGTTTATTCATCTGTAGCTCTTCAATACATTTTTTCATGTAGCTTCACAATTTGGTAGAAATTTATGTTCAAAGTTATTCATATTTTCCAAGGTATTCTTGATTACTTGAGTATATGCTCTTCTTACTTTTGGGTGCTCTTGTTGGGTAGAGAGATGGATACATTTCTCAAGATGGACGAGGATAGAAGAATATAGAGGGAGAGACAAATAGATAGAGGTGGAGATGAATATAGAATGAGAGGAAGAGGGAGAAAAATAGATAGAAATATAGAGAGATAGAGGGAGAAATAAAGATAGAGACAGATCTAGGGAGATAGATGGGAGAGATAGAGAGCAATAGATAGAGAGGAAGAGATGAAGAGATAAGGAGGAAGAGCGAGAGATAGAGAGATATATGGTGAGATAGAGTGATATAAAGATAGAGATATGAGGAGATGTAGAGAGAGGGGGAGAGGGAGAGAGATAAAGAGAATAATAGAGAGAAGTAGAGAAAGACAAATAGAGATGGAGAGGGTGATAGAAATAGGGGAGATAGAGAGACAGAGAGAGAGATAAATGAGAAGAGAAAGACAGATATAGAGATATATGGGAATAGAAAGGGAGAGAGAGGTTGAGATATAAAGATAGAAAGGGGAATAGGGATGGAGCAAGAGAGGGAAAGATTGGGAGAGATAGAGAGAGGTAAGGAGAGAAAGGGAGAGAGAGAGAAAAGATGGGGTAAAGGGAGATATATGTAGAAAGGGAGAGAGAAGAAGAGGGGGGGAGAGGGAGATATATAAATAGAGGATGATATGGAGAGATAGAGAGGGATAGGAAAAGAGATAAAGAGATAGGGAGATAGATAGATAGGGAGATATATGTAGAGAAGGATATGGATAGAAGAAGATAGAGAGATGAGTGAGAGGGAGATCGTGTGAGAAATAAAGATAAAGATATAGAGTATAAGAGATGGAGGGAGAGATGGAGTGAATAAGATAGAGAATGACAAAGGGGGTGAGAGGGAAAGGATAGATATGTATAGGGATAAAGATAGAGAAATAGATGTAGATAGATATAGATAGAAAGAGATAAAGAGAGGAGTGAGAGAGAGATAGAGATAGAGATAGATGTAATGAGGTATAGATAGAGATGGGGAGGGAGAGATAGGGAGATAGAGATAGAGGGGGTAAGAGTGAGGGAAAGAAGGTGATAGAGATAAATAATAGAGAGGTAGAGATAGGTGAAAAGATAAAGAGATAGAGATAGAGGTAGGGAAGGAGAAAGAGGGAGTTTGTGTATATGAGTGAGAGAGAGATATAAAGAGGGATATATATTTACAAATTGATAGATCTAGGCAGGGAGAGGGGGGAGAGAAATAGAGATAAGAGAAAGAAGTAGAGAGAAATAGAAAGAGGGAGAGATAGGGATAGAGATAGATATAACTTGGGAAATATAGAAGCAGTGTGAGAAAGATAGATAAATATATAGAGAGGGAGCGATGGAATGAGAGAGAAAGAGGGAGAGCCTGGAGAAATAGAAATAGAAAGAGGGAGATGATGAGAGAGGGGGAGATAGAGAGATAGATAAAGATATAGGAAGTGATATAGAGAGAGGTAGAGAGGAATATAAGAGGGGGCAAGAGTGAGAGATACAGGTGGTGATAGAGAAAAGCAATAGAGAGGGAGTAGAGGTAGAGAGATAAAGATAGGGTGGGAGGAAAAGAGAGTGTATGCAATATGATAATATTATGCTAAAATAGTTACATTTATATAATAATTATTGGGACAATGAGGGTGAAAATTATTAAATATATATAATAATAAGTATTATAGAAATTTTATTAAATTTCTATTATTTGATGTTTAGATAATGTTATAATATTATTTAATTTAATGTAATTTTAAAAATAATTAAATTTATAGAAAACTTATTTTCAATAATAATAACATTTAGCATATCTATCTTATTAAATAACATATATTAATAACGTCGAGATATATCATTTTCAAGGGGTGATTTTTTATTACTTTATTTAACATATTTATATTATATTTATATTACATTTGTATTATTTGTTTAACTTATTTATATATATGTTTAATGATAAGGGGGATGGATGCAATGGTTTTCATAGGCAATAAAACCAAATGAATTTGAAGTTTCCACCCAAATGATAGGGCTAGGATAGAGGAAAAATAAAATAAAAAATATGTTTCTCTAATGGTGATTAGATTTGTACAAGTTGAAACCCTAGAAGATCCTTGGCACTTACAATCATTGACCTGCATTTTACCAAATGAGTTGAAATCCAATATCATAGACATGTGGTTGAACTATACATTTCTAAAAGAAGAAGAAAAGCAAGATGATATATCTCGACATACCTATATATATTATATATTGTACTCTTGAAGATGCTATATATCTACTGTAATACTGCAAGATTATTATATTGCAAAATTCTAGATGGAATGAAGTTGATATGTTCTCACAAGTTGTAGATTAAGCTATCAACCCACACAATTTGGTCTATTTCCTTCCGTTTGTGATTCGGATAATACAGTGAATGATGATGACACTCTTATTGTATATGATAATATAATTCAATGATATTAAATGATAATGCAACTAATGAAAATATTATTACAAACACACAATATTAATATTATTGTCATTTTGGATTCCTACAATTGATATCTCTCGACGTTTTCTGTATAGACTATGTGATAGGATAGATATGCTAGTAGATATGTCCAATCATGTCCCATTTTAGTCATAAATATTTCTTCAATTAACTTGTTGCAGTGAAATTAGTTTGGTGTCTCCTAAGATGTACTGCCTAATCATGCTATGTAATCCCTAGATTCCTTTCCTTGTTTTTTTTTTGTTTGTGTCCCATCGTTAGCTATTGTTTTTTTTAATTAATATAACTATCCTATTGTTGCTATAAAATAAGGTTTTTACATAAGCCATACAATGCAGAAATATAGAACAAAATTATGAAAAGAACATATGATAAAACACTTAATACCTAGAGGTGGCCTAGAGCTGCCTGGGTATGAGTGAAGACTAAAAATACAACTTAAGAAGCTTGTATACAAAACCCTAGGCTTAATTGTGAGCTAAGAAGCAGCAATATGTTTTCTATTTCAAAAAAAAAAAAAGAGTTCCCTATTGTATTACCATTCTGTCTCAGTGATTGTTCTTCCCAAAGCTTGCTAATAATAATGAGAACCTTACACATTGTTGTACTTGGGTAGGTCATCTTGGATTGAAATCAAGACACCGTGTTTTTAGGAAAATTTCTGATTTATTCGTAAGCCATGGTTTCCCCATAAATATTATTTCACTCTATTGTCTTGTTGAGGTGGTGGCAAGAAAATTGCTCTTGGGCATTGTATAAATATTGATCGAGCTTCATGGCTTCAGTTGTTCATAAGCCCAAGCCTTCAAAGTTTTGGGTCCTTTATAAACTATAATAAATATAAAGATGAGAGCTTTTTCTTTCATGAACCATAGATGGTTTAACTCCTTCCAAGAGTAAATGAGCATGGGGTGGGGACTCTTCCATTATATGGCTAAGTTGCTAGTTCTGTTATGAGATCGGGTATGGGTATGGAATACGGGTACGTCGATATGGCATTTTTTTTTTTGGGTATGGTACGTTTGGGTACAGCTGTATAATATATACATATATTAATATCTATGCAAAAAATTTAAAAATATACAAAATTGTAAATACATTAGCTAGTATGATACTTCATCAATCATCATTGATCAATGGTAGTGATAAAGATAAATGCCAATTGGTAGTTCAAAATTTCAATATTTTCATATATCATATATGAGTCATGAGTCAAATGAAGATCATTACAATTACAAAATTGAAATAAATACGATAAAAAATTTGTATAATTATCTTCAATCTTCATCAATCATCAAAAGGATCTAGATCAAGTTCATTGTTTGGTTCAACATCATTTGAACCACAAGTAAATGCATTGCCACTCGTACTAGGTGCATCATGTGTAAGAGTCTCATCATCATCATTTATAGTGGCTCTAGCAAGCTCTGCAATAGACGCATCCAAGTTGGCACACTCAAGGGCTATGTCCTAATGCTTCATTGTGAAACATAAGAAAATGGGTGCAAATCAATAATGATGACAAAAAAGGGGATAGAATGCACCTATCTTCCTTAGTTCATTAGGAAAAAGAGACCCCCTAGGACAAGGTTGACTTTCAACCCTTAGGTGAGTCAACCTTGGTGGAGATTTTGTTGTTTTCCTTTTGACCTAGGATGGGGTAAGTTTTCTGAAACAACACTTTTGGGAGAAAGACTTAAAATAGTAAATAAACCCAAAAATTCAAAGTAACACTTGAAATCACTAGATTAAATCTTAATCTAATGGAACTTACAACTTTATGGCATATTTCAGAAGGTTAAGTATTTTTGCACCTGTCACCAAAATGCTGTTGCTGAGTGTCCTCTGGGACTCATTCGCCCAAGGGTGAATGGGTCTTGCTATAGGGGTTGAAAAATTGCTTTCACAGTCCTCTGGTCCTATGGCTACACTCTTGATTCCTTCGGGTTTCACAATCGGAAATTCAGGAATAAATTCTGAAAGGGAGTTTCTGTGGCTTGGCGACAACTTTGACAACTTTTGAAAATTTGCTCTTTGATAGATCTTCAATCCTTCTTCAACCTAAGATCTGCTAAACACACGAGGGAAAAATTGTTTGCTTTTGGTGAATGGTGGTTTGCTTCGGTCAAACCCCATTTTGGTAATCAAACTTGAATTGAAACAATGAAACATGAAAGGAATGATGAATGAACAAGTGCTATGTTGCAACTCGCCAAACCCTTGATTTGAAATCCTTGAAGGACTGAAACTTAGTAAATCTCTCCAAGTTCTTGATCTTGCATGCAATGGCTTGATTGATGATGTGATCTTGATGCTTGAAATCTGACTTGAATGCTTGAAACCTACATCATAATGTTGGCTTCAAAAACATGCGTAACGCTTGATAACTTTGACATGATGCTTGAGATATTGAATGCTGCAACAAATGCATGAGAAATCTGCTATTGAACACCTTTGACAATAATCTTTGCTATACTTTTTGCTCTCATGAATTTCTAGGTTGCTTCTCTAGGATTTGAATTGATAAAAAGACCTTGCTTTTATAGACAATTTTCTAATTTCCCAAAAATTAAACATTACAAGCCGACACTTAAAACTTGAATTTAGGACACCTTAAGATGCCGCCAAAAACATGTTTAAAATTTGAATTTTGTGATCTTAAAGGGGACCCATTCACTCAAGGGCGAATGGGTCATGACCTAAAATTATCAGGACGTATTCATTTTGGAGTGATAAAATGATAATTGCATTAATTAAACCATGATTCCTCTTTCGGAAATTGCAATTAATTATGCTTGTAAATGCATGTAATAGGGTCCATTAGAGGCTTAATTAAGTCAATTTAATTAAGTGATCCAAACATAGTGTGAAAATGTAAAGGAGTACATTTTCCGACACTACACATTGAACCTTCCTTGTACTCATCTTGCTTATGTGATAGAAGACGCAAGTTGGAATGGACATAAACCAAGTCTTCTATTTTTTTTGCAGCCAATCGGTTATGCTCCATTGAGTGGATAAAGGAGTATGTACTCCAATTCTGTACCGAAGAAGAACTTGCAACTTGTTGAAATTGGAGAGAAAACCAAAAGAACTTAAAAATAAAAAATGCAAAATAAATTAAAGAATGGTAAGTACTAAAGTCTACAATACAAATGTTACATAATAAAAATTACTTGTGATAGAACCTTGATTGCAAGAGGCTGGATGAACAAATAATCGTCCCATGGAGGTACCACCATGTATGAGCATCTACATTGTATTGGTCTTCCAGAGCACAAATACTATGATCTCGTCTTGAGATGAACATTCCAAACTCTCTGCTAACATTTTCCACCACTTCTGGCTCTAAGAAGAGTCTTTTTAATGCCAGCTTGTACCCATTAGCAACTTCACTATCTCTATATGGTGAAGATCTCCCTGGCAAAGCAAGTATATGTGCATTATAGTATTTGGGAGACAATACATATGCAAGGAGATGCAATGGTGTGTTCATCTTGTTCTAGTGGTGATGAATGATTTTGTCAACACTTTGAAAAAATGTTTCTTCGAAGTCATTCTCTTTTTGTGCTATTACGAACTTTATTTTTTCTATTTTGGAGTCAATGCCATTATAGATTTCCCCCAGACATGGTCAATCTGTATCAACAAACCTGATCATACTCATGATAGGCTTTGGTGAAACTCAAGACAGTCCACACGAGCCCACCAATTGTCATCTAGGATCAATGAATTGACCTTTTGGGCCCTCTCTGAATTTGATTGCTTGTAAATACACCATTGGTTGCTAATAACCATGACACTCAATGCCTCTTGCACCTTAACAAGTTGTCTCAAAATGATTGTGTGTGATGCAAATCGGGTCTCAACAACCTAGGATCATGTAAAAAATAAGTTAATAACACATTAAAATATATTATATAAGTATACATGTCTCCATTTCATTAGTTATTACACGAAAATAAGTAAAATTAATGAAAAATAAGTCCGAAAAAAGACCTTAAATTGTCATTGAATTCAACATAGGTCAATAAGACATGATAAAAATAATTCATACTACTATTTTCCATAATATTATTAAACCTCAATAGAAAAACATAATCACATCATTGACTTGTTAACTTTATTTTAAAATTACATCAATTACTATGAAATCCCAACCATAACAATGACTAATAAAAAAAAAAAAACTCAAAATTGATTTATTGCAAACTTGTTACATTAATGCACCCAAATTTGGTTTGTACAATTAAATTAATTTTAATATATGTCATCCAAAAAGGAGTTTGTACCTTTTTATCATTATTATTATTATTTAAATGAAGCACTTTTATGTTTTGTAAACTAGTGCCTTTATATTTCAATCTAGTGTTGTGACATGTTCCCCACTTCCACCTAGTTATATAAATTTTTTGGATTTATTCAATTAAATTAACCCTCAAAAGAGTAAAATAACATTTTAAGTGACACGAAAGTTTCGATTATTTCTTCATGTCTTCCACAAGGAGGTAGAAAAATGTCACCTCGTACTTGGTAACAGAGATGGGAAAATTCTTAGCGAAGGGACAACTAATTAAAGTTGGTGTCAATTGTCAGAGATATTTTCTTATCTGAAAGTATACATGGCATAAATAGAATTAACAAATAAATTAAATTTACATTCAACAATTCCAAATTCGAGAAAGTCTTGAAAATGCCTTGTGAAATATGGTGGCTTGTCACAAACATTTGGCTCTCCTCACCCTCTTGGTATATAGCTTTAACCTGCTCTATTTCTGTGTCAATTGCATGCATCACCAAATTAATGGAGTGTGTCATGCATGGTGTCCAAAAAATGTGTTCATACCTTTCCTCAACCAAAGCACTTGCAGTCTTGCAATTTTTTGAATTGTTTGTAATGATTTGAACAAAATTTTTAGGACCCACCATCTCTATGGACTCAATGAGGATTTTAGAAATGAATTCTGCATCCTTGATTTGCCCCTCACAATCAACTGCCTTAAAAAACATTGCTCCTTTGGGGGACACTGTAATAACATTTATTAAAGGTTGCTTTTTTCAATCTTTCCATACATCAGAAACAATAGACACTCTTGTTTCAATCCAAGAATCCCTAATTGGTTTGAGTGATGTCTCTACATTTTTTTTTCTTGCCAATAAGGTGGTGTGCACCTTTTCATACCTAGGACCTATGAAACCAAAAGGTGCAGTATTGATTGCTGCCACCATTTCATGCCAATATGGTGATCTCACCAAGTTGAAAGGAAGACTATTGGCATAAATGCAACATGCAACTTTTTCCTCTACAATGTTTCTTGCTTCATTTTGAAATGCCTTATCCAAAGGGGCCTCTTTTGCGAGAAGGAGTGGGATCTTCTACTTGGATAGAGGGTGTCTCCAAGAAAGGATGTTGAGAGGCCATTACTGAATTTGTAGGTAAAGTCATTGGTGTTCTGTTTGTTGAAGGATGAGATCTTAATATTTCTCTTTCACTCACAACATTAGCTTATTCTTGTTCTCTAATGAATGTCATAATTTTTTCTATTGGCAACCCCTTCTTATTTTTCCCTTCACATATTCTAATTCTACTTTCCCATTTTATGCACATAAGTGAACTTTCACTTGACTATTTGAGCTCTTAAATTGGACTCCGCAACCACAATCCCAAATGAATGCCCCACCTCTTGGAAGTTGTTCAAACATCCTTACATAATTTCATAAAAGAGATGCTCGATCAATTTTAATTTTTTTGTTTCCATCAAATACCCACTAAACTTAAAGTTGTGGCCATTTCAAATAGATTGCAGTTTGATTTTACTGTTATAAGAAATTATAAAATTTTAAATTAAATAAATAAATGCAACCCTACAATATGTATAATTTATAAAGTATAAACTAATGAAAGTTCAAAATGAACACCAAAAAACATTGTAACAAATAGTGAAACTTATTTCTTCTTTTCTATATATAAAAAAAAAAACTTAAAAAAATTCATCAAAAACTTGAAACAATTTGCTAAAAAACTAAAGAATCAGTTAAAATGCTTACCTTAGATGATTAGATCTCCTTTGTGCAAGTTATCCTCAATCCTTTGGCACTTTGTGATTGATCTCCTTCGAAAAACCAGCAACCCTTCAAAATGGATAAATGGAAAAAAATGCTTGATGAATGTCTTTGAGGAGAGCAATGAAGAATGAAAGGGGCAAAATGAGGCTTTGGAGGGCGTTTTAGGGTTTAAGTTGCACTTTTTGCAACTTGTTTTTATGTTTTTTACTTTATTTTTGGCGCCCCCTAGGCGTTGGCGCCTGTGGGAGTGCTCCCGGAGTGGGCACAGAGCCGAAAGCAAGGAACTTGGTAACATAGTTATACAGTAGGTATTTTCCTTTTTAGCTGGAAATAATGGCTTAATTAGAATTCTTGAGGTGTGATGATGTAAGAATTTAGGCAGATTGTGCTTTGGGAGATGGGTGAGTCATTCAAAATAGCTATTTGAAAGGATTTGTGCAGAGGACGAATGGAGGCCATGCCATTCCTAGTGGGATTCTCAATGAAAAATTCAGGTTGGGCAGTCTTTTGAAATATTTTGGGTGTGAGAAAAAGAATGGGGAAGGGTGTTTGTGATGGAGTGGGAAGAGCATGGTGATTTAAATGAGAAACTTTGCTCCTCACTGCAACACAATATAAGGAACCACTTTCTCTATGGTCTAAAAAAATAATTTTCTTTTCTCATGTCTGATAATAATATTCAAATGCTATCTTAAAAAAAAACTCCAATGGATTTATTTTTTGAAATTCTTTATAAAAACTTTTGGGTGTCAAATAATTTTCTTGCTAAGAAGTTTAAACTTTAAAGTTATTCTAGTGTGTTTGTTATTCTTTACAGGTTAAAGCAACAACTAAGCAACTTAATATATTGAGTTCCGTTCCAAGGAGAATTTGTTTATGCACCACAGGTTTGAAAATACGTGCACATATTCTTTAGAAAGGTTTTGGCAAGTTTGAACCATAGAAAATCGATGACATGCATTTTTAGGTGGAAAATGCTAAAAACTTTGGCTTTTAGATTCCAAATTAGGATTGTGGAGCTTTCAACGAATATTTTGGTTATTCTTGTGAATTTGTTGGGATATGCAGGTAATGGGTACATTACTAATTTGTCTAAATTGTATGAACTTGTCACATCCTTGTTTGGAGGGGTCTATTTTCATGCAGGGCCCATGTGGCAGATTATAAAATATAAAAAAAGAAATATCAATCAATCAAAGGATAGAAGCTGAGCACAATATGACCATCCATTAATGCATTTAATCGCAAGTAAGGTGTAGGAGGGGGAAAGGGGATATTGGTGCCATAAATATGGCATGGCAACCCTTTGTTGAGTAAACAAAATGGCAGATCGATGGTCCAATTGGCGTGGAAAACAATATAGAAAGAATGTGATGGAAGGAGAAAGACTACGACAGGAGACAAACACCATTAAATGAGTAATGTCATAGCAGGTTAGAAGGGAATGTGGGTCAAAGAAGAGCATTCGTGCCATTAATAGGTATGGCATCCCTTCTTTTGGTGAGGAAGACTTCAAGCCGTGTGGAAAAAGAGAGGCAATTGGGCAATCTTTAAAAAAACCCTAGCTACCCCATAATTTGCACATAGGCTTCGTTGTAAGAAGATATGGGATAAAGGGCAAGATCAGGCAATTTAAGGCAGATCTTTCTCCTCAAGATGTGAGCAGAAGAGGTTGATTGGGGAGAAAAGAGCATGGGGGTATCTGAGAGGTGCGATGTAGATGAATACCATGGTAAATGCGAGCCTAAAGTGGGAATCAAAGGCAATTGGGAAGTGAAGAAATCCCAAGTCCACAACCTTTAACAACATCCTCCTCGACCTGCACTGAATTAAGAAGCAACAATATTGAGGAAGAGGAGTATAGATGGAGCCAAGGCAGAGGAATGAAGGTGTTTGTAGAGCAGCAATCTTGCTGTGAGTGCATGGATCTAATCCCAAGGGCACAAAAATGTGAAAAGACGCCTTTATCACTTTGAATTTGACAATGCTACTCATTTTTCTTAGAGTGATTTCGTCAAGGGATGGTCCCAATAATGTGGACTATTCTAACAGTAGTTATGATTTACCTTGGTTACCAACTCATCTTTTGGCTCCAGTAAGGTCTTCAAGATGTTGTATGGGTAAGTTTCTTTGAGTGTCTTTCTCTATGGAGAATAGAACAACATTAATTTTGGAGCTTTAGAGTTATTTTAAAAGATACAATAAGTTGTGGCAAGCCCAAAGATAAGGATTGAGTGTTTATAATGTGAACATATGTGAATTTGTCTCTTTTCCGTGTACACTAAATCTTGTTATCACTTCGACTAACAATTGAAATTTTAAAAAGATTTAGAAGAACCAAAATCAAATCTAAATGGAGACCTTGCAAACAACTTTATGAATATTTTAAGGCTATTGAACTTCTATAGATGTCATATGATATTTCAAGTTTAGATTGACACTAAAGAGTTTATATGAACTTTAAATAAACGAATATTGATAAACCATCTTTTTAAAGAAAGCTTACACATTGACTATTTTATAAAGGTTTGTCTATATAAATAAATCTTGCATGGAAATATCCTAACTCGTATATAAGGGCCAACATGCATCTTAATCCACCTAAAAAGGGAATATGATATTAGTTTGGTACTATATTTTATCAAGAATCTCATGTAGACACTATATTCATGGGCTACGAATGAATTTGATACCATAAGCTTGGTAGGGATATAAAGTATTGCAATTTAATACTATTGGTAATTCCACTTTGGTTTTGAAGGTAAAAAGATTAATAAGACTGCATAATGTCTATCAATCTCTTAGATACAAGAACCTTGATATTGAAATTATTATTATACCTATAATGAATTGCAATATAATTGTATACCAAATGGAAGGAAACTATCAATAATTTGACAATATTGTTGAGATTGAGATAAGAGATAATCCTTATGTAACCATGTAAGCAACATCTCACGATGCCTTACTATTGACCACCAAAGTCATATTTAGTATAAATTGCAAGTATGATTAAATTATTATAAGAATATGAAGTTGCACTAAAGTGTAAAGAAAATCGGAAGATTAAGAATATTAGTAGTAAAGTTGTTATTGGGTTTATATTTTCATATATCGATCCAATGGATATAGTGTTGCCAACTTTCTTAAGTAAGATTTTAATACCCACAAAAGTATTCTCTTGTATATCCTCCGACTCTCTAAAGTTTAAATACTTATAGATTGTAAATAAAACAATTTAAACAGGGATTTTGGCCTTGTTGAATATGCATCCATGACCATTCTCAGGCATGGCATTACTTTAATAAGTTATCAGCTGATAACCATATTTCATAATTGCTAAATTTAGTGATCAGATTTAATGCACAGAAAATTAATTCAAATCAGACACGATAACACAACAGATACCCTGGGAAAACCCTCCACTTGAGGGAGAGAAACCCAACAACAATATATCACTTATATATTGAATCATCAATAAGATCTTCTTTACAATAGAGGCTGATAAAAGTCAAAACGTATCACGACTGATGTGGGGTACAGACCCGAAAGTGCGATACAACCTTAAATATTTCTGCCTTATACCGATCTCAATCTGCACTTTACAAACTCTCGGTGATCGCTCTCAAGATGAATAAGCATAATGAATTGGCTGATGAACAATGAGAGGAATGAATGATGTATATACATGGCTGAGAGGTTGCACTCCCTCTTCAATTATTTCCAAGTCGGCCTTCATAAGTAATATATATTTTATAATCAAGAAGTCGGCCATCTATAATAAATGAAATTCCTTCATAGAGAATTGCGCCTAAGATAGAATGAGGTCGGGCTCATACAATTCTTCATTAATTGAAAATCACACCTCTTGATGCATATAAATTAAATAGCCTCTTAGCTATTATTTAATTTAACAAATAAGGTAAAGGAGATGGCTGGAAGTAATGACCGAAGCTGCATTTAAACATCAACACCTCAGCCTAGAGGATAATTTAGTCAAGTATACGCAAATCACCTCATCAGATGCCAAGTACTATGGCTACAACCATAAGTGAAAGAAGAATATCACCTCATCGTGATATCAGATATCACCTCAACATGATATCAACTATAATGGCTACAACCATATATGGTATGTACAAGTGGTCATCACTTGTGTGATGTTGTCACCTCAACATGACTTTTCACCATGGCTCTCCCGTAGGGTGAAACACAGTACAAGATGTTGTCATGGAGTCACACACATGACACCACCTCATGGCTCTCCCTGCAGGGTGGAAACAAAGGCTTTCACCCTCAAATCTCTCTCTCAAAGAGAAATGCATTAACAAGGGCTTGCACCTCAAATCGCCTCAAGAAAATGCATTAACAAGGGCTTGCACCTCAAATTCCTCCATCTCGAGGAAAATGGGCTAACAAGGGATTTCACCTCAAACTTCTCACAGAAGAATTCATTAACGTGCTCACCGATGTCGAGACTCTTTATCGCTAGTATCGATTCTCCACCATACCGCTTATCTCGTAGTACACAAACTTGATTTTGAGAGAGGCTTTAGAGAATAACCGCCGGCTCGCCATCGCTGTTGATATACTCAACCGTATAGGCCTCGCAGTACCATATCTCTAATATAGTGGTACTTGATCTCAACATGCTTGGTTCTGTCATGGAACACAAGATTGACAGATAGCTTCACGTAACTCTGATTATCACAATGAATGATAGTGGGCTCCATTGATTGCCCAAATAATCCTGCAAGGAGCTTACGAAGCCACACTGCTTCCCGAGCTGCCATACAGGCTGCAATATACTCTGCCTCGGCTGTACCCAATGCTACAGATGATTGCTTCCTGCTGCACAAGGATATCATTGCAGATCCAACCTAAAGAATATCTCAATCCATATCCAACTGTGCCACGCAAATATCTCAGGATATGCTTTGCTGCAACAAGATTACCATCTTCTTCAGGCTCAACAGGCTCCCTCTGAATCTTCAAGCACTTGCATCAACCTTTTGACCTCTTCGCCCAAGATTGCCTGCAACACTTTGACTTAGATAAATGTTTTCCAGCGCACACCTTTGGTACTGTAGAGAGTTCAGGATAGTCCTCCTCGACCTCATCCCAGATCTCACTATTCTAAATAGGTTTGCAAAGCTACCAATGACAAATCCAGATGGCAGTCTTGAGCAATTCTGATCTCAGCAGCTGAAGGGATCTTCTAAGGATTTAGCACCTAGCTTTGCAATACAGTAATCTTCACTTCTTCTCAGTGAGTTACAAAACTCCCTCTTGACCCCTGCTTCAGAGATTGCAAGGAAGACTTCTGGAAGTGAACTCCCTCTAGCCATCAACTCAGTTCCATGACTGCAAGTTGTGATTTCACGCTTGATCATTTCTTTGGTCAGAATGACTTCCTCATAAGATGCCACAAGCTTTTCATCATTGAGCAATCTCTCATTACCTTCTTGCTCCTAGATTTGTCCTAGAAGCATTTTAGATAGAGATTACTAACAGTTTATAACTATCCAAAGAAAAGACTAGAATTATACAAAGTTTACTATCTCAGGTTATGAACAATATTAAAACATGAATAAATAAATCAACACAAAAGAGAAATATATCAAAAGATCAGAATGAAGGGATAAGGAAACTTATCTTTATTGAATTTTGATATAACTCTTTCTTCCAACTTTTACTCCTCTTGAGAGTGCCAAGCTCAGCACAACAAAAAACAATCTACACAACTACAGATTTCTTGAATGCATTATGCGGTTAGCATGTAGAACCAACTCTCTCCAAGAGTTCAAGGCTCTATCACAGATCATGCATTTAGAGAATGATATCGATGTGACCAATCACCATCGAAATTTCAATTCTCTTTTTATTTCAGAGTCACACTCAGAAATCTTCACAACCAACATGAAAAGACTAGCAATAAATGAAATCTTCAAAGGATCTTACGCTAGTGAACACAATTCAAGAGAAACCACTATCTCTCTTTACTAATTACAAGATCCAAATAAAAGATATAACTTAACAAACAAAGAATACTTATCTCTTTAAATATTCTGATGGAAGCAAGATACGCTGCTTTTGAGCATAAATCAGCACACAACTTTCACGGCTTGAACACAGGCCCATGACTTAGAATAGAAATTTCCTAGAATCCTTCCGAGGAGAGAACTTATTCACATCCGCAAATGAAGCATGCTGATTAGGCCCGGTTGGGCAATCCTTCGCATAGTGACCAAACTCGTCACAACGAAAGCATTGGACTTGGGAGAGGTCCCACTTCTTCTTGAGTGCGGGAGCACCATCTGACCCTTTATCTCTATTCCTCTTGAAGTATCCTTTCTTTCCTCTTTTTCCTTTCTTCTCCGATGATTGAGCGGAAAGAACATGAATGTATTCATTCGTAGAGCTTCGACCAATACCTCTCACAGCCAACCTAGACTCTTCTTGAATGCAATCCGCCCTCAAACGATCAAACTTGGGAAGTTTCGATCTCGTGCTGATTCCTTGAATGTAAGACTCCCAAGATGAAGGAAGACCATTAAGAGCCAGCATGGTCAAATCCTTGTCATCAACAATATGACCAATGGTAGAGAGCTGATCTCTCAATTCGGAAATCTTCATGAAGGAGGTGATGACAAATTCTCCTTCTGCCATCTTAACATGATGAAGTTGTTGCTTCAAGGCAAGTGCCCGGCTGGTGTTGTTGATTTCGTACATTTCCTCCAATGTCTTGAACATCTCCCTTGCAGTCTTCAACTTGGAGACAATTGGAACAATGTGATCCTTGACGGAATCAACCAACAACTTCTTCGCCTTGATGTCTTTCTTCTTCCATTGCAACTTCTCTTCTTCCTCTTTAGGTTCGGGAACTTTGGTCTCCACAAACTCTGCCAAATCATTCTCCTCCAATGTGAGCATGATTCTAACCCTCCATGAAGTGTAGTTTGACGCTCCCTCAAGTCTATCTTCGATCTTCAATCCGTTCACCATCTTGATTGATGTAGAGATAGACAAAGAATTAAGACGAAGAGAAAATAGTATCGCTGTAAATCTGATCACGATCTTCTCAAACCCGCTTTGATACCATGTTAAATTTAGCGATCAGATTTAATGCACAAAAATTTAATTCAAAATCAGACACAATACACAGCAGATACCCTGGGAAAACCCTCCTCTTGAGGGAGAAAAACCCAGCCAATAATATCTCTTATATTATTGATTCACAAATGAAAAAATCTCCTTTACAATAGAGGCTGATAAGTAAGCCAAAAAATCAGTATCACAGACTAATGTAAGTACAAGACTGAGTGATACAAACTGCTTGAATATTTCTGCCTTATACTCAGATCTCAATCTGCACTTTACAAACTCACACTGCTTTGAAGATGAATAAGAAGGCTAATGAATTCGATGATGAACAATGAAAGAAATGAATGGATATATATACATGTATTGAGAGAGGTCGCACCTCTTCAATTATCTCCAAGTCGGCCTTCATAAGTAATATATATTTTATAATCAAGAAGTCGGCCATCTATAATAAATGAAATTCCTTCATAGAGAATTGCACCTAAGATAGAATGAGGTTGGCCTCATACAATTCTTCATTAATTGAAAATCACGCCTCTTGATGCATATAAATTAAATAGCCTCTTAGCTATTATTTAATTTAACAAATAAGGTAAAGGAGATGGCTGGAAGTAATGATCGAAGCTGCATTTAAACATCAACAATAATATGGGGTACTTAATCTATTTATTGAGTCGTAATCAACTAAAAATATTATAGCCAATAGTGGCATAAGATAATTGTGCATCATGTTATTAGTCCATGGTTAAGAAAAGTGTCTTGGACCTTAACCTCAATCTTGAAATTAGATTGCCATATTGTGAAGAGTTTCTAGTAGGCTTGGCCTTAAGTGAAATATGATGTAGGATTATGATGCCATTATTTTAGAAATAACATCAATGCGAAATAGTTATTACTTGAATCTTTCCTAGGATTGGTATCAATTTGTCCTTTAATTTAGTAAACTATGAGTCCTTGGATACTTGTAAATATTGAAAAGATGAGGATGCATGTGATTATTGACCATTTAGGAAATTCTATTGTAATGGCAATATGGGTCATATGTTCCTTAAATGTCATTGTATTCTCCTAACTTAATTAAAAAATAAGCCATGCTATATAATTTCTATTATGTTTTTTGGGTATTGGGAAAAGCCTTAGGATGACTACAAGATACAGATTGATCCCTTGAGTATAAGGACCTCCATGTTGAATCTATTATGTGAATTTCAAACGAAAGTACAGATTTGTGCAATTAGATAATTTCATGTTGATTAATAACCCTTGCCCCTATTGTGGACAAGACAATCCGTGGGATGATCAAGTTGGTTAATGAATAACAATTGGTAGAGTTCGAGGACTTCAATATTCTTAAAGGGAAGTGTATGGTACTGGTTGGTAAATTATGAACTCACTTATAACTCTTGACTATTATTAAGTGTTAGTATTTGAGGGGAAACATTAACCTTGACCATGGGAATCAAGGCTTAGGTATCCCTTTGAGAGATCGCGGTAAGGAGAACTATGTGTGACTTTTGATCCATTTTGGAAGAGGGTACATAGGCGGTCTTTGGGCGAAGGATGCCCTTGTGATCTCAAGTCCTTAGGGGGAGGTTTTAGGGGGCTAACTCCAAGGCATGGGGTTGTTCCTATTTGGTTTGACCTTTCCTCCTCTGTAAGCATCAGTTTGAAGCTGGAATGGGTACCAAATGGGTTTGATCAAGTAAAGAAAACCTAATAACTTGTATTTAATACATAATATGCTTCTATATAGTAAACATGAAGTAAGGGATTTGTTTGCTATATAGTCGGTATTTATATATATGTTGGGTAATCGCCATCTCGTGTTGGTTCCATGTATCTCTTTTGTGTCTTTGTAATTCAACTCCATATTTAGAGGTTTCTATGTATAGGCTCGTGTATCTATTATTGTGATTGTGATTCATGTTATGTATGACCCACCCAAGTGTGAACCTTTGGGATATTTGAGCAGTGATAGGCGGTCATTGGACAGTGCCAATGACAATGTTTGGGCTATTGCTAGGGACTAGCCAACATTCACTTGGTTCACGGAGGTGAAGGTTGCTATGGGATACCTTGGTTATGATACGGTAACGGTTGAACGAGTAGGGACCCATTTGTGCAGGTAACGGTAATCCGGGGCTAACTATTGTATTGAGAGGGTTTACTGGTTGTCACTAAGACCATGGAAGTGATCATTGCCAAGTGTTACTTGGGATGTGAAGATAGCTAACAATATCACTAAGGTCACAAGGTGGTATGTGTCAGGAGCTATTTCTTCCTGGGTGGATAGACTTGTTGCTAGTGGCCTATAGGTGATTGAATTTGAAGTCCACCAAAGTTAAGTGGTAGATTCACTATTTGTGGAAAGCATTGGGGTGGTGGACGGACCCGCGGTGTAGTATGAGATGCACCGAATCCCCTTCCCAGTTGTCAAATTGTATACTTGGCCAGGTTGTTTGGTTGAGGACAGACCTGCGGTGTAGTATGAGTTGCATTGAATCCTCTTCCTAGTTGTTTGATGGTGCAGAAGACCGGAAGAAAGGATGGGGCCCATGGTGTAGTGCGCAATGCACCGACATTCTTTTCTATTTGGGATGCATTATGGACATGTGTGTGTTAGCCATTATGATTTGTGTATGATCTAGTCATTGTGTACGTGTTATGTGTTGGAGCTAGTCATTGTGTATTTGTGATGAATGCTGGAGCTAGTCACTATGTATTTGTGATGTATGCCGGAGCCAGTCACTAATGTAATGTTGATATGCGTATGATCCAATCATTGTTGTACTTGTGATGTGCAAATGAGACAGTCATAGTTGTACTTGTGATGTACATATGAGCTAGGCACCATTGTACTTGTGATGTGCTGGAGCTAGTCACTTTGTATTTGTGATGTATGTTGGAGCTAGTCACTAATGTAATTGTGATATGTGTATGAGCCAATCATTGTTGTACTTGTGATGTGCAAATGAGACAGGCATAGTTGTACTTGTGATGTGCATATGAGCTAATCACCATTCTACTTGTGATATATTTATGATCCAATCACTGTTGTACTTTGATGTGTATGAGTTAGTCAGCTTATGTATATAGAGGTATGCTCATGACAATCATTGTGTATGATCTTTGGGATTATGGTATGATATGCCCCTTGTGAATATTGTGATGTCCGTACACTAATGCTTGATAATGTTTGGTATGGACACAACACTTGATGGTAAAATTATTATCATTATATTATAATTTGTAACACCCTCCTTTTGTGCTCGTTAATCGCAATGTTTTCCCATGTTATGCTTCATCATGTTAACATGTGAATTAATGATGCTCTATGCTTCGATTATGTTAATAAGGTTAGCTTTGTCGGGCTAGTGATACCGTATTGGTGAAGGGGACTGATCACATCACTGCATGCGAAGCTCGTGATTCAGATTTCCTCTTCATGGTGTGACATTGGATCATATTATGTGTATATGCACGCTCGACATGCCTTTGTTGTGTTGGTGTACATGACACGACTCCACCCGGCCGTGTCCGAGCTGTCCATTGACCACCCGAAATTAATTGGAGATAGTAGCTAGGTTTTCCCAACCGTGTCGTCACCCCAGTCATAGTGTTGTTGTCGCCGGGTCGGGCTTGTTTTAACTTGGTCGCCTCTGAGTGTTTATTTAATTTCAAGTTAAAGTTTATTAAATGACTTGCGTAATCTAATTAATGATTAAATGTGTTTAGTTGCAAGCTAAAAGTGATTAAATAGCTTTTGGAAATTATAAATGATGAATGTTTTGTCTTATTGAGATGTTGGAAAATTAGTGATTAATTAATTAATTTAATTGAATTAATAAAATAATCTAATTTTGAAATAGATTTATTTTATTGATAATTTGAATTAATTGTGTGAATTAATTAAATTATCCCTATGAATTAAAAGTGTAAAAGATTTAATTCTTTTGTTGAATATAAAATGCTAAAATATTTTGAATTCAAATTGGAATTAGAAAATTGCTTAAAGTTATTAAAAAATTCAAATGTTTCTTATGCAAGGACTTTGGGGTAGAAAAGATATTTTCTGAAATAGTTGACTATTTTGGGGAAAGATATTTGTGAAGAGTTGAATATGAATTTGAAATTGAATTTAGTTTGAATTTGAAAGTGAGTTTGCATTTGTATTTGAATTTAATTAGAATTAGAATTGGAATTTAGAAGTTGAATTTGAATTTGAATTTGGGAAGTTTGGAAAAAGGATATATTTTATTTAGGGTTTTCTTTCAACCTCTCCATGGATTCTTGGTTTTGGATTTTGGGTGGAAAGACTTGGAGGAGGCTAAGATGGTGGAGTTGAAAGGGTGCTTGAAAATCTCCATGGTTAAAGCTTGCAATTTTGGAGGAAACATAAGGTTCTATCTTTTCTCCCTTCATCTTCTTGCTCATGTTGAATGATTGAAAATATAGTTTAGATTCAATAAAATTTATGGAAAAGCTTTCAATTTGCACAATTGTAATGGATTTAGAAACAAAAAGAAAATCCAAGAAAACTCAATGTTAAAACTAGATTTTGAAAACCCATTTTCTTGCTTGGAAATAAGTTCTATTTTTCTTGAATTGGGTTGGAGTATTGTTACAATTTGGTTATGAAATCAAAATTTGGGTATATGTATTTGTGAATACAACCATATATTTCAATATATGGAGATACCCACAAATATATATACAAATATATATTTGTTATTTTAGAAAACTTTAAATTTCGGGTAAAAACCTCATAAAATTTTATTGATTTTCATTTTTTTTTGGGTTCTGGAAAACACAGAAATATATTATTATAAAATGTTTTTTTTGTGAGGTGGGAGGTCAAACCCCACCCCACAGCTGCCGCGGCCGCCGCCCGGCGGGAGGCGTCCGCTGTATGAGCACACAACAGTTGCCGCCTGCAGGGGGGTGGGCTGTGTGTGAACACACAGCCGTCGCCGCCCGCGGGGGGGTGGGCTGTGTGTGAACACACAACCACTGCCGCCCGCAGGGAGGCGGCGCTGTGTGCTTTGCACATGGCCACCGCCGCCCGGCGGGAGGCAGGGGCTGCGTGCCCTGGGCTCCGGCCCTCTTCCCAATGTTTGTTTAAATTTGAAATTACTTTTTTTTATTTTTTTTATTTTAATTCGAATTTTTTTATGAATATTATTTTATATTATGTTTTATATAATATTTATAATATTTAATATTATATATTATATAAAATATAATATATTTAATATATATTAAATTAAATGAAATTTGGTATAAGTTGAAATGTATTTTATTCTATTGGTTAAATCATA
>VDFB02259926.1:0-26269 GCA_007258455.2 Sequoia sempervirens
TGTTGGGTTGTCGTCGGGGTCAGTTGTTCTAACTTGGTCAGTTCCCCTTGAGTGTTTATTTAATTTCAAGTTTAAAGTTTATTAAATGACTTGTGTAGTCTAATTAATGATTAAAGGTGGTTAGTTGCAAGCTAAAAGTGATTAAATAGCTTTTGGAAATTATAAATGATGAATGTTTTGTCTTCTTGAGATGTTAGAAAATTAGTGATTAATTAATTAATTTAATGGAATTAATAAAATAATCTAATTTTGAATTAGATTTATTCCATTGATAATTTAAATTAATTGTGTGAATTAATTAAATTATCCCTATGAATTAAAAGTGTAAAAGATTTAATTCTTTTGTTGAATATAAAATGCTAAAATATTTTGAATTCAAATTGGAATTAGAAAATTGCTTAAAGTTATTAAAAAATTCAATTGTTTTCTTATGCAAAGACTTTGGGGTAGAAAATATATTTTCTGAAATAGTTGACTATTTTGGGGAAAGATATTTGTGAAGAGTTGAATATGAATTTGAAATTGAATTTAGTTTGAATTTGAAAGTGGGTTTGCATTTGTATTTGAATTTAATTAGAATTAGAATTGGAATTTAGAAGTTGAATTTGAATTTGAATTTGGGAAGTTTGGAAAAAGGATATATTTTATTTAGGGTTTTCTTTCAACCTCTCCATGGATTCTTGGTTTTGGATTTTGGGTGGAAAGACTTGGAGGAGGCTAAGATGGTGGAGTTGAAAGGGTGCTTGAAAATCTCCATGGTTAAAGCTTGCAATTTTGGAGGAAACATAAGGTTCTATCTTTTCTCCCTTCATCTTCTTGCTCATGTTGAATGATTGAAAATATAGTTTAGATTCAATAAAATTTATGGAAAAGCTTTCAATTTGCACAATTGTAATGGATTTAGAAACAAAAAGAAAATCCAAGAAAACTCAATGTTAAAACTAGATTTTGAAAACCCATTTTCTTGCTTGGAAATAAGTTCTATTTTTCTTGAATTGGGTTGGAGTATTGTTACAATTTGGTTATGAAATCAAAATTTGGGTATATGTATTTGTGAATACAACCATATATTTCAATATATGGAGATACCCACAAATATATATACAAATATATATTTGTTATTTTAGAAAACTTTAAATTTCGGGTAAAAACCTCATAAAATTTTATTGATTTTCATTTTTTTTTGGGTTCTGGAAAACACAGAAATATATTATTATAAAATGTTTTTTTTGTGAGGTGGGAGGTCAAACCCCACCCCACAGCTGCCGCGGCCGCCGCCCGGCGGGAGGCGTCCGCTGTATGAGCACACAACAGTTGCCGCCTGCAGGGGGGTGGGCTGTGTGTGAACACACAGCCGTCGCCGCCCGCGGGGGGGTGGGCTGTGTGTGAACACACAACCACTGCCGCCCGCAGGGAGGCGGCGCTGTGTGCTTTGCACATGGCCACCGCCGCCCGGCGGGAGGCAGGGGCTGCGTGCCCTGGGCTCCGGCCCTCTTCCCAATGTTTGTTTAAATTTGAAATTACTTTTTTTTATTTTTTTTATTTTAATTCGAATTTTTTTATGAATATTATTTTATATTATGTTTTATATAATATTTATAATATTTAATATTATATATTATATAAAATATAATATATTTAATATATATTAAATTAAATGAAATTTGGTATAAGTTGAAATGTATTTTATTCTATTGGTTAAATCATAAGGTTTTTAGAAATGATTAATTAAAATGTATTTTATTTTATATGTTAATCATATGGTTTTTTTTTAAAGATGAGTAATTAAAATTTATATAAGCTATTTGATATATTTTGTAATTAATGGAATTCTTCTTTTTATATTTGTTAAAGTAATAGTTGGCTAAATTGAGTATCCTTGTACATGAAGGTATATTCATACTTTGAATATTTGTTTGTAAATAATCATGTCAACATGCTTTTTATATTTAATTGTATGGATTTCGCAATGGTATTTTATTTTAATAGACGCGTTAAGGGGTGTCATAATTCAAAGGTATTAAGATGCTTATCGTTGCACGCTTTTAGAGGCAAGAGTGGAGTTTAGATAATCTAATGTCTTATTTGAAATATTGATTTTAGTTGATTGAGTATCCTATGTTGTAAAATGGATTAAGTGATTTGAATTTAAATATTATTATTAAAATATCTTGAGTTTGAATATGTTAGTGAAACTTAGAGTTAACGAATGTCTTATTCATATCAGACGACTTTATTGTCAAATGTTGGATTTGTTTATAATTTGATTTGATTATCTTAATATGACTTTTGGTCACGTAATCGAAGCTAAAGTAGAGTTTATATTCGAATGAGTTATTTCAAATGTTGAATCTTAATAGTCAAATGTTTTATTTTAAAAAGGTAGATTTTAAATGATCAAGTGCTTTCATTCTCAAAGGTTGATTTTATTAATAAATGTAATTGGGAAAACGAAATATAATTATTGGTTTAAACTCCTTATGTGGTCAATATGCTTAACTCACTATTAGGTATATTCGTTTGGGATATAATGGAATTCAAGTAGAGATAAGATTTAGTTGACTTATTTAATGCTAAGTTGAAATCAAGACTGAATTATGTAATCTAAATGCTTATTTTTCAAGATGTGTAATTATAGAATATGATTGCGGAACTGAGAGTAAAGGATGAACTTATTATCTAACCTGTACGATTTTTTTTAATCAAGTGATTTGTCTCTAGTATGTCATTATGAAACTTAGAGAGAACGGTTGATTTAAATTTTAACCAGATAGCTGCATTATTAAAGTGTTTTGATCATGAATATGGTTATGAAATTTAGAGTAAATGATCTGTTCTTGAAAAATTTCAATGTCGTGAAAAGAAGTGGGATCAATTGATTGGATAAATGCAAGTCATGAAATCTGTGTTTGAATGGATTTAGGAAATCCGAACATTAGCTTTCCTATTTGTCTGAAATATTTTCAGTGTTTAATTGTTCGCCTTCGATGTTGTGGAATGAGAGTGAATGTTTTGTGAATCTTCCTGTTCTGGGTTCATTTATTGGTATGGGTGGTTTACGTGAGTTTATATGATTGTTGACTTCAAGTCATTTCTTGTTGATCATGTAAGTTTTCCAGCAGTGTTTTCTTGAGATGATATTATGTCTCTTATGTTTCGCTTTGTCTATCTTGGATTGTGTGTGAGTTAAGCTCAAGTGGTTACTTGGTCCTTTGAATGGGTTGTGTGACCTTGTGATTCATGGTTGAGTCGAGTTAACAGTTGTTATGTGGGTCTCATCATGTTAGTCAACCTTGTGTTAGTCTTGGGTAGTGTACGCTTTGGTTTCAGTTTTGGGCATCCATAGTGATGTGTTACCTGTTGAGGTGTTTGTTTATTTGTGATAAGTGTTAGTGCATTGTCTACCCATGGCCTGTGGTTGAGTTTGAGTTGTCGATAGGGGAGTGGCTTTCAAACGAGCGCCGGGCCCAAAGTGGTTCCAGGATAACTCGTATGAGAGTCAGTTAATTAAGTGAAAATTAAAATAACTTTCTAGGGAGAGAGTAGCTTTGAACATTAATAAGATAATTTAGCCTCGCTCATTGGCTCAAGGGCTTGTACGATACTTGAGATGAGTCGGGAAGGCCTGAAATGGCAAGATCATTATCTCGTCTTTACGAGAGATAATCGATTCCGCTCTGGTGTGCATGTGGGGCCGGGAGTCGGTTGAGGTTTCTAGGATATCCCTAGAGGGGGGCCGGGACCTAGGAAGACTAGCCAGGAGATCCCATGCAACCTTTGCAATGACACTCCCTATGGCAACAATCGGTATGGTGTTGTACCGTTGGTTTATTTTTTGTACAGTAATTGTACTCGATTTTGTACTCTGGAAGCATTGTGACTATGATGTTAAGTGATGTGGTTTATGTTCTAGTCTCAGTTTAATTTTTGTGTTAGCATGTGTCTAGTGGTAGATGGTCTTGTCTAGGATCCTTGTTACTATCTCCTAGCACGGAGGGAGTGGGGCCTTTGGGTTCCACGTGGTCGGGTGGCGTGCGTCTTTTTCCGTTGGTTCTTCTTCATGTTCGTGTGTTCGTGATTTCCAGTTGGAGGGCTCGTTGGATGCTGTTGCTTTTCTGGCTTCGTTCTTTTCAGTTGATCTTTATTTTATTACCCCTCAGTTGTTATCGAGGTGGAATTTGTATTATGTAATCATTTGGTTGGAATTGCCTCATTCAGGGAATGAGTGTTGTAATCTTATTGTTTAAATGTTAATTGGAATCTTGAGGTATTTTATATCCTTGTTGTAATTTATCTTGTATGGAATGTATGTTGTCCCATTTCCTTAAGTGGTTAATGTTTCAGTTTATGTTAATGTTAATTGTTGTTGGGTTTTTAAGTAATCTTTGTCTCGTGGCCTTAGAGGTTGTTGGCAATATGTATTCATCTTACATGTTATTTGTACTTAAACAAAAAAATAATAAAAAAATTGGGACTTTAAGTAGCAAATTGCAACTTCCTCTAGGGTTATGCATGTGGGCATTTCACTTCACAAATCTATAATTCACATCACACACTACACACACACATCCTCCATCAACACAACACTTATTTATACCTTCTTCAACCTTGAAAACATTCTCCAAGATAAACTATGCACCTCAACCATGAAAATTCAAATTAGGTCAGCAACCAAAACATTCCCACAATGGAAAGGAATGAAGGTGGGACCACATCACACCTTAACTTGGACCTAAATCAATGCACACACTATGCCACACTTCCAAAATCACCAAGCAAAATTTGTAATTAGTGTAAACACCCAAGGTCAGTCAAACTATGTAAACACCATCAAACATTTAAATACACACTTATGATCCAAAGATGACTCACAAACCACACACAACACTTGAACACAATCTAGAATATTCCACAAACACCTTGACATTCAAAAAAATCCTTCGCAACAACTTTCACCTAAAGAACAAACTCATCCTATATGTACCTAGATAATCCTCCACACATTGTAACTCAATAAATTAACTTGCAAAGCACGAAACAAATTTTTTTTTTACTGAAGGTAGATACAAAACTTATCAAAAAACTTCCAAAACCACAATACCAAAGACCAAACTACAGAGAAATGCAAAGCAAAACCATTTCTCCTAGACAACACTGCACCACAATTCACACACTAGTGAACACAACTTTCTTTACACAACGATCTAGACCAAGAGACTATGGATATAACACCTATTAACACCTCTGATCAACATATTCAAACCACACAAGAAAAAATTCAACATAGAATAAATGCAAAGAAAAACTAGACACCACTTTGTATGCCAGAAAACCTCTACAACATACTATTTTCTCTTTTATTCAATATTTTTCAAAAGAACTTGGAAACCAAACACCATAGATACATTCTCATCACCTTTAATACTTCCTCATCATCACCAAACCAACTACAATACATCAACTTAACCAAACAATATCCACAAACAAAATCTTATCAAAGTAACACTAGAGGTTGACACTAGTAATGATTACTAATGACAACATAATGCAACTAATAAAGGCATCATCACAAATTTTTAATAATCACTAGTTGACATAAATGACAACACAAATATAAGCATGTTGACATCAATGATAACACCAACTACTCATAATTGCAACAATAAGGGATATATGAATTATTATTTAACATCAAAGAGGCATATATTATAAAGCTTCATGAATCAAATCCATTTAACTTAATTTTATTAAAGATTTTATAGTGGGAGATCATAAGGATAATTAAGTAGTAGGGTTGAAATTTGGTTGTAAACTTAAGGACTTAGATATAATTTTTTAAAAATAATAAGTAAATAAGACTATATTTCCCCTCCTCAATGATGATAATTTGATATTCATTTTTGGACTTAAATTGATAATTTTATGTAAAGGTAGGTGATCATATGTATGTTGTTAATTCTTCCAAAAAAGATTGTAGATATGATAAGTCAAATTTAGATTAATGAGGGTTGAAACTCTCATTAATGAGGTTGTCATTCCTAGTGTTTAAACAAAAATTCCCCATGGTGGCGAGTGTAATAAAATATGATATCATTGTATGTAAATTGGTGGTAGAATAATTATGTTTTCATATATATATATATAATTGAAGAGTCATTATTATATTTAATGATGGTGGATTCTCATTATTATGTAGAATTAGTATCTTGGGAAGTTGTATAAACTAAATGACATTTATATAGAGTTTAACATACCCTTCTTGCTCTAATAGAGTTGAATAAAAAATAGTAACTTTAACTCCTTATAACGAATTTTACATTGTTATGATCTCAATAGAATGATGGTTTATTAAATGCAATATCAAGAAATAAAATCAATACAATGATGGTTAACTACATTATGCTATTAGCATACCTAAGGCCTATATATATATTACATATGCAAACAATCATCATTATATTTTTAGACCACACAAAAAATGATACAAGTGATATGTCTTATGAAGATTGAAATTTTTATACCATTGAGTTGAGTTGTAGTTTGAAACTTGAAAATAAAAATAAATCCATAATAATAAGATTACCTATTCTTGGTTGTTAAGGATGGAATGCAATTAGTGGAACAAAATTTGTATAGTCTTTAGATATGTCAATATTAAGGTGGTGGTGCAAACCATTTTAAAAAATAAGTGTTTTATGCTATGTCCATGATGACTCATTTACAAATCACTAAAAACAATACCCTAGTGCAACCTCAAAAAAACCACAACATTAAAAGAAAGGTATCCCAAGCTTCTAAAATTAAGTCATAGCTTTAATGCCAAATATTGAATCTAATTAAGAAAGTGATTAAGTCGACAAGATTAATGTACCAATGAAAAGTAAATATAAAACACGTAAATCATATCAATACCAAATATATGTGGAAAAACCTTTGCACAAAATAACTCCATTATCAAAGAGACTCAGACATGTATTAATTATAGAAGAGTTTACACGAATAAAATTAATTATCCCTTTAAAAATAATTTGAAAACCTAAGAGTAATTGAAAAGTTGGAAATTAGAAACCACCAAGTGGTATCTAAAACCGAGTCAAAACCATGATACATATTAAATTTCATTGCCCCCATAGTCATGGTCAAGCAACTTGGAATACTAAGTAAATCCTCTTATACATACTACACATCTTATACCTCTATTACATGTCGCATATTTTGTCATAATAGTCAAACTGACCACTTTCCCAAATCAAGGTAGTCCATGTGAGGGCATTTGATGGTTTTAACATAACCACCAAGTTAGGGAGTTTCTCTATAACTCCCAATATTGACATTTCCAATGTAACCTCCATATTCAATGTCCTCTTACACAATATTCCAATTATATTAAAGAATAAATAATAAACAAATAGTGTCTCCACCCTCACATGGGCATCCTGTTTTTCCTACTCCATAATGTATGAAGATCATCTATTGTTTCTAGTATCATCTACAAAGTTAAATAGAAATTTACATGAATTAGGATTTTCTAGGTGAATAACACATCTAATCCTCACATATGATAGGACCTCATAACATACAATGATGCAAACCTTAAAAAAGATCTTTGTAACATCATTTTTTGGTCATCACATGGGGCACATTGTTTAATATGCATGGTTTGATTATGATAGGAAGACTAATTGTAACTAAACAACACATTCCCATGTCATCAAATCCACTAAGGCTAAGTTATATGGATTTAACTTTGATATATCTACCTTAATTTTTTCCAAGAAATCCCTAATATATGTATTCAACTGAAGGTATTATAAGCTCTAGGGATTATTTAATGTTTCACTTATATCATATTTTTTATTGTGTAAACATAATACTTAAATCATATGGGAGTTATACATCATAAAATTAAATAGCATGACACTCCTTATTTCAAATAGATTCAATCAATTAAATCATGTATAGTGGGAGAGTGCTAGTATTTAATTGCTATCTTTTTACGGTTTTTTTCTTGACCTTGTTATATAATTATGACATACAAAATAGATACCAAAGGGATATCTTAGCTCACATTTTCTTCAGATGATCAATAGTATCATAGTCCTTTGAAGTTTTGTTCATACATTAAGGGACCAAGATAGCTGTTTTAAAGGAACATTTCCACCTCTAGTTGTTGAAGCCCAACTATGTGATACTCTTGTGAATTAGCTATGAATTGAAATGTAGGTTTATCTCAACTAGAAGAAGTATGACCACTAAACATGAGACAAGGATGTACATATATGTCATATAAATAATAGTCGAGAAAGAATCAAAAGATAAAGCATGAGAAGACCTATCACCAGGTCTATATATCCTCAAGAGACTAGTTTTAGAAAAGTAGACAATGAGAACATGTGCTAAATTTATAAAAGAAGTGTAAAGAAAATAAGATGAGTCAAATGTTTACAAAGATTAACCATTTATATTAAGTATAAAATTTCTAATAAAAAAATATCATCTATATACTTATAATTATCAACAAAGTATAATTTAATGTGTAAAGAAGCATTACTAACAACATCATAAGCACCATGTACGAAGTCCTTGCTAAGAATTATAATGTCACTATGTAGTGAATGTGAAGGTAATGACATATCAATATGAAATGAATGAGAAGCTAATGTACTAACATCAAGATGTATGTTATCGTCATGTAAGATCTCACTATTAAAATACTATTGTGAGCATCTATAGGATTAACTTGAAATGTACAAAAAGTATTATCAAGGATATCATTACATATGAAAGAAAGTAATTCACTACAAGAACACAAATCTATAGAAATATGACTATCATGATATATAGGAGAGACATCGTCAAAAGGAATAATAATGTCATGAATACATGAAGAGATGCATTGTCATCAATGATTATCACACTAGTTGTATCATTAGCACATGGTATATCCCTACTAGGTATGTGCTTATGATTATTACAAGGCATAAGAGAAATAGAATCAATACAAGACTTGTGGACAAGTGAGTTGTATATAAAATAAAAGGACAAGTGTGAATCAACTCAATGGAGGGAAATGCTAATACATGATAAAATAATACCTTTGTAGAAAATTGCCATCCTCATTTATATAGCATAAAATATCATGAGAGTATTAAGGATAGAAGGAATGCATGTCAAAATAGATAATAACATGTCAAAATTAGAAATTTATGTATGCATATCAACCAAGGGATAATTTAAGAATAGTCATCATGGTGAATCATCCGAAGATAGGTGGGTAGGATCAAAATATACATCACTATACATAGTAAAAATATGACAAGTATATGCAAAGAAAAATTGATCCAAACTCAAAAAATCTCAAATGAAAAGATAAATTATATATGAAAACCCTAAAAAGACTTAAAATAAAATCTTAAAGTAAAAGCCAAAATTACATATAGAAAGGGACAAGAAATCTGGATTTTGAATTTGAAATTTTAAAATGTGAGTTCATAATAAGTAGCATAGAAATGAACCTCAAGAATAAACGAGCATGTAACAAGTGGAATTGAGTTGAAATTTATCATTACAACGGGAGAAAAATGGAACGTTGTTAGGAGCGGGAAAAAGCAGATGAGGGTAAGGAAAGCATAGGCTACTGATTTTTTCGGATTTAGAGCTCTGAAAATAGCATTTCATTTTGGTGGGTAGATAGCATTTCATTTTGGGTTCCAAGAATTAAATCTGGAGGATGATGTGAATTGGGAGGCTTGTCCTGAGCACAACAGGAAATCCACTTGCTCTCATCTCTGCCACTTTTGTCCTTGGCGTAGATACTTAACTGAATCCAATAGCCAGCTAATGCCGCACACATGGCATGAAAGGAAATAATGGCATCTGTAACATTGAATACAGGAGCCATGAGTCTGATTGCAGATAACACAGATTTTCTTGAAAGAGTTTTTATCAACTCTTAGGATGCCATCTGCAGGTTCCATGGTTTCTTCATCTGAAAAGACGACTTCCTTGACAAGCCAAGCACAGGTGACATATACCCAAAATTGACGAGTGGTGGTGGGTTTCAGGGCACCACCAACAACAAGGTAGAGGCAGCATTCTCTTTTAATCTTTGGCGTCTCGCATGCTCTGCAGACCCATGAAGCAAGAGCTTCATCTTCCACATTCCTCGTGTGAAAAATACGTCTCCCTTATTGGTGTTGTGAAAACCAGCAATAAATTCACTATTGTTTAATCTCATAAATTTGAATAACAGAAATCAAATGACTGAAACAAAGAACTAAAGCATGCACAACACCATTCACTAAAATATTGAATGCAGAGAAAACCAATCACACTTTGACACAATGATTTACCCTGGAAAACCCCTAACTCTGGGGAAAAACCAGCATTCAAAGAAAGAGATTTTATTACTACAGAAAGGAAGAAATTTACAACTGCCAGAACTTGGCATCTACAACAATACTGCAAACTTTGGATAATGTTCAAATCCTTCCTCTGTTCACTGCAATCTCCCTTTCTTCTTGTGTCATTTCCTGCAAAAACCTTCAAACTGTATATCTCTATAATACACACATCAATCCCTTTTTATAATCTCTTATTCACCAATGGTGAAGCAAAGCAAAGATTAATCTTAGAAAGAAAACAAAGCTGTTTCTAAAAAGGAATTGCCAAACTGGCAAGTGCGTAAAAGATAAGGATAAAAAACAGAAAAATCTGGAGATAATTATCTCCACCACCACTCCAGCCTGGGTGACACGGTTCCAGGCTGGAGACACTTTCGAGCTACTCATTTTAACACCTCGCACCATAACATTCTTGATGAACAGCAATTTGACATGTACTGCAGATAATGATTTTGTTTTACTCCTCATCTTGGTTTGACAAGCATGCTGGACAAGTTCCAATACTCCAGGCAGCTTTGTAGGGTTGATATGGGCCTAGCAGGTTTATGATCAACTCTCTTTCCTTGGAGTTGGCTGGCGCTTCTCCTAACTATGGGTTTACATAAGCATGCCCGCTAATCCTTGAGAGAAATATTGATGCCCTTTACATTCACACTCTTCTTCCATTTCAGAGGGTGCAAAAATGTTCTCGGATCAGGTAATTCGGACCTTCATAAATTTGTTTGTCTAGAATCAGGAACAGTGTACAATGATTTCCTTCTAATGTTTTAAATGGCAGCTTTTCTGGTTGTTTGATGCAGAAATTCTTGAAATCCCAGCTTTCTAATAGGCTTTGCAACTAAATTCTGCTGTCTGAAAATGGCAATATGTATGGCCTTATCATAGTAGGTTTTGCAGAGCATTTAAAAGTTCCAGGAATTGTCACTAAAATCTACCATCCAAAGTTGTCATATAAAAACTCATCAAACTAGGCTTTACAACAGAAAGTAATAACGTCTTGGGTCTCACCGGAGGGTGCCATGCCACTAAAAGTAGCTTTCTATAGAGCTCATGTAACAGTAATGTACCGTTAGAAGTGGCCCTCTAAAATATAGAATTGTCACAGACCTTGTAATTAAAAGCTCTATATAGGTATACATATGTGAGAACTCGGTGTTACAGAGCTGGCTTACAAAATTCTGGGTCATAGGCTAGAGTCATGCTAACCCCCCAATAACTCTGACTTCTCATCTACTGATAAAAAGATATAAATGGGCTCATCATAGTACCCTTTACCACTGGAAAGCCCATGAAAAGATTCATTAGCCAAGCAAGCATGTTTAAAATAGTGAAGTTACTTACAGTGTTCAGCAAGATCTTCAACCCTTTTGCTGCATTTGCTTACCCGGCCCTTCATTGTTGAGTCACCATGAGCTGCAACCAAAGTTCAGAGACATGTAGGCCATAGAATATTAAATATTAATAGATATAATCACAATGTATGCTATATAATTCTAATTTTCTTACCAGAGTTGGTGTTTGGATCTGTTGGACCAAGCTTCAAAACAAAAGGTCTTGCCTCCCCCTTGGGCTTTGCAGGAACCCCTACAGGAATGTAAGTCTTTTTGGCCTTGTGGTTTGGGTGTTCTCCTTGGCCTTTTTCATTCAGGTGCTCAACTGACCTCCTTGATCCTTCCTTGTACTCTGAATGCCCAAGAAAATATCTCCCATTGCAATGTGATATATTGTTGGTCCATGTGTTGCATTTTCTGATATGGGGTGGTTACTGGATGGCAGTTGGTTTTGATCTGCAGTGTGATCCAAACCCATTGCCAGCAGAATTTAGTGGGAAAGCCTATTCTGGCAAAGCTGTTAAATTGATAATTTCTGGTGCGATTTTGTGTTGTTGTTCTTTAATCACATCTTTTTTCATGGCAGAGTAGCTCATTCTTAGTTCTGAGTGAAAATTCTGCTGTCAATTGCAGAGGAAGCCTGTGGAACCATGGAAATGTGGCCACAGCGAGCACCAAAATATCTAGCGAAGGAGTTGGATGTGGTGGCTGCTATCAGTTATGAACCAATCATTCACTATTTTTTTTTCCTTTTGCTTCTGCCTAGGGATTCAAACTAAGGCGGTTTAGACTGTTATCTCGTGTAGATCAGATGCACAGACCCAATAATTTGCATTAAATCAGGGGCGAATGTCGTGGTCTCAGATTTCACCCGAAGCAATCAGACGGATTTCGTGGTGTCTGCTCGGAGCTTTTCACAGAATACCATGTGAGTATCCGAGGAAGAACATGACAGTGAAAATAGACAAGAGCAGTAATTATTCTTACTTTCTCGCTGTGCAATTTCTGTACTAATGAGGCCAGACGGATATCACTGGCATTGAAGTTGCTCAAGTGAGAGACAGACATACCCATGACTGTATCTTCAAAACAAATGTCAGAGATTAGTAAGTAATGAATTAAATTTGTGAAATGCAGGTGGGATCTTCAAATTGGAACTTCATTTACAGAGAGTTCCTTTTTTTAAATGTTTTTTCTCTTTGATTGATGGTTTCTTCTGTTTTCTTGTTCTTTTTCTTCTTGTAATTTTGTTTTATTTTCTTTTGGATTTTTCTTTTTTTGGTGAGCGTTTTGTACAGTGTGCATGCTGGTCTTTTTGCCTGTGTTATTCATTTCTGATTTCCTCTTTTTTTTATTTGTTCTGTTTTTTCTGGTTTGTTTTTTTTGGGTTTGTAGTAGCAGAAGAGAAGGCAGAGCAAAGGAAGTAGCGAAGTGATAGAAGAAAAATTCTTCTTCGAGGTAAACCTTCTTACACATTCTCCTTATTATAAAATCTCTGCAATTTTTTTTGTTAAATATCTTCTTTAGGCATCTTTTTACAGTGCAAAAGATTCATTCAATACTCAGTGAGCTTTGCTTTTCATTATGATCTTTGGGGAATAGTTTTGTTTGTTAGTTGTACTTTTGGCTCAGACATTTTTGTGAACAGTTGCCGTTTATCCATGCTACATAAAAGTGATAAAACCCTTTCTTTAAGTTGATTTTTTAGAAGTTTAGAATAATTAATCTTCGAACAAATGCAACTACAGGCAAGTTCAGCTTCGTTACAATCATAGTGCCGTATCACTGTATGGAAAAGAGAGTTGGAATTCAGCTTTTCTTCTCAATATTGAACTCAATATGATTAACTCACCTACATTTTATCTAGGAAATTTTCAAACACTTTTAATGAATTTAGTAATTATGGCTACTTTATTTAATTTTTTTAATACACTAATTATAATGCCCGCTTACTTTGTTAGAATACATAAATAAAATGGTCCTTTTTTGCTGTCATAGTAGCAGAATAGAGAAGAATGATCCATCAAATATACTCATACATGTATGGTTTCAAATGGAGCATGCATTGTCAGCATTAAAATGATTTCTAATGTCCCACTGTTTTTTATCATGGATATTTTGTGTAGATCTTTAGGTTGCTCATACAAATATTTGATATGAAGCTTTTGATATATTTAGCATGCAAAGGATATTTTGTTAGGGAGAAATCAGGACTAAAATGATATAATATATAATTTGAAACTTTTCAGAGAGAAATGTATTTATTTCTTTGAGGTTTTTTATTATATAATTAATATTATTTTTTTAGATTATTAAAATAGTCAAAGGATTGCAGTTTCTGAAGCCGTGTTTGGATCAGGTGCGACACTTTGACTACTGATATTCTTGTTCCAATCTATACAAGTTACTTTTATCGTATAGAAACTATGACCGCAAAAATATAAACCCTAATCTCTTAGAAACTATGCAGATTATTTTATAAATACTTCTCTATTTTGATATGAGATATGTTCTATCATACTAAAAATTTATATATTTTTATTATTCCATTTTTGTAATTATAGGGTTTGATTCCAATAATTGTGAAAAGTAGTGTCAATATGTTGGATGAATGGGGTAAATTGGTATTGTCAGGTGCATCCGAACTTGAAGTGTTGAAGGAGTTTTGTGATCTCACAACAGATATTATAGCTCGCACAAATTTGGTAGTAGTTTTAGAGAGGGAAATCATATACTTGATATGCAAGCTAAACAAATGATTCTTACATCTGAATTTTTTCACACTATTTATATTCCAGGTTTCAGGTGACAAACTTGAGTTTTGTGAAATACAATTTGTCAATCTTAAATTATCAAAGAATGCAATCAACATTTTATTTTTTTTATTTATTATGTTTTTTTGAAATGGTGATTTGTTTAGATGGCTCATCTCAAATTATACTAATAGGTGAGTTCTATTGGAGAAGCTAGTGTAATTTTAGATAAGCCACCTAAACAAGTCAAAGCTTAGAATATATTGTTTAAGCCATTTGTAGACTAAGATAAATGCCTGGGAACATAATATATAACTTCTTTTGGTTTCTTACATGGGAATGTAATGTCTAAAAGTGACTCCTCTTATTAGGTTTCTACCTACTACAAAGAATAGCCAACTTTGGAATGTGGAGAAAGAAATAAGACTTGTAAGACAAGTTATAGATGCTAGGGAAAAGACTGTTGAAATGAAAAAAATAGGTAGCTATGGTGTCGATCTGCTTGGTATAATGATGTCTAAGAGCAACACACGTAGAACAATAGACCCTATATAAAAATAAAAAATAAACAGAACTTATTTGTTGGTTTAATCTTGTGTTCTATTTGTCTAAATTCACTACAATTGTTTTATTTTGAATCAATTTCATTTTAGTGCAGGTTTAAAAATCGAACGTTGATAATGGACTTGTAAACTTTGTGCTATGCAGGATGGATATTAATGCTCATCTTCCTCACAGTCTTCTATTGTGATCAATGTTTTCACAAATCGAAAGTATCATATTACTCTTCCTCCCATACTCTCAACGCAATGTACAAATCTCACAATCGCTTAAATATTTTTCATGGCAGAGTAGTTTATTGTTGGATTTGAGTGAAAATTTTGTTGTCAATTGCATCAAGAGCTTGTGGAACCGTGCAAATCTGGCCAGAGTGAGTGCCAAAATATATAGGGAAGGAGTTGGATGTGGTGGGTGCTATCAGGTATGAACCAATCACTCACTATTTTTTTTCCTTTTACTTGTATCTAGGGATTCAAAGTAAGGCGGTTTAGACTGTTATCTTGTGCATATTAGATGCACAAACTTGACGATTTGCTACAAATCAAGGGTGAAATTTGTGGTCTCATATTTCACCCAAAGCAATCAGGCGAATTTCGTTGTTTGCTCGCAACTTCTCAAGGTTGGTGCAACCCACAAAATCTTATTAGCTTATCAAGATGGGCTTTGTGGAACCCACAAAATCTTATTATCTTATCAAGATGGGCTTTGTGGATATCAAATACAAACGGTGAGTAATGGCCATTAAATCATTATTTAGAATTTTCATCATTTTGTCATTGTTGGTTTAAACTTTAAACAACTCTTTTGCCACACGAAACCAAATAATGTTTCATATTTATTCCAACTTTGTCTAGACAAAAACCTATCCCAACTGAAGATGAATTTGAAAGGATTTTAATGATTTCAAGGGAAATAGAGCATTTGACAAGAATCTTTTTTCTTATGTGATTCACAGTACACCATGTGAGTATCCAGGGAAGAACATGACAATGAAAATAGACAAGAGCAGTAATTATCTTTACTTTCTTGCTATATAATTTTTTGTACCAAGGTAGCTAGACAAATATCATGCGCGTGGAAGTTGCTCAGGCGAGAGGCAAACATGTGCATGACTGTATCTTCAAAACGAAATGTCAGAGATGAGTAAGTAATGAATTATATTTGCAAAGTGCAGGTGGGATCTTCAAATTTGAACTTCATTTACAGAGAGTGTTCTTTTTTGTGAATGTTTTTCCTTTTTTATCAATATTTTCTTCTATTTTCTTATTCTTTTTGTCCTTGTAATTTTTTTTTATTTTCTTTCGGTTTTTTCATTTTTCTGAAAGGGTTTTGTACAGTGTGCATGCTAGTCTTTCTGTCTATGTTATTCATCTCTAATTTGTTATGTTTTTTCTGGATTGTTCTATGTTTTTCTTATTTGTTTTGTTTGTTGGTTTGTTATGTTTTTCCTGGTTTTATCTTCTTTTTTTTGGTTTTTCTTTTTACTTTTTTAAGTTTTTTCTATTGTTGTACTTGAAGAGGTAGAGCAAAGGAAGCGACAAATTGATGGAAGTAAAATTCTTCTTCAGGTAAATCTTCTTACACATTCTCTTTATTATAAGAAATAATAGGTTGTTTATGTTGATGAAATTAAAAGGCATTATTGATTATTAGGTTGGCAGTAGCACCTGTAGAACAATAAAACCTATATATATATAAAAAAAAAAACAAAATCCTACATTTTGTTTTTCTAAATTCACTACTGTTGTTTTATTTCATCAATTTGATTTTAAGAGTTCCTGTTTAAAAATTGAAACTATTTTGTTCTGCCTAGAGGTAAATCTTTTTGCAATATTCCTTTGTAGGCAACTTCAGAGAACCCAGGTTCTAGTTGTAACAGAAAATCAACAAAAAATTCCTTGTAGGGTTTGCAGTATGGTTAAGGTAACAATTTCTACACTATTCTTCATGCCCACAAAATATCCATATTAAGTAATACATCCTTTTAGATGCTATTCATCTGTGATTTGTTATATTATTATTCATTTGGTCAAGTATGTACCTTCCACTGTCCTGTCCTGCAAGGTTCTAGTAAGCATGATTAACCAGGTTTACAAGAGTGGTCGTGTTCCTTGGTATTGCTTCGATATCTAGTCTCAACTTCATATTACGACTTATACTATATGTAGCATCTACATCTAGATCACCAGGATATCCTGGTGTAGTGACAAAAACAATGGCCATATTAGAAACCCACTTGTTCGTAATGTTGAGTAAATTTATAACAATGGCCACATTAGAAAGCCCACTTGCCTTTACTCATAAGTAAATCCAAAATAATGCTCACATCATAAACCCACTTGTCTTTACTGATATGAGAATTTAAAACAAGCTTATATCAGAAACCAACTTGTCTTTACTGATAAGTAGATTTAAAGTAATTCCCAGCTTAAAAGGTAAATCTACCCTAGGACTAATATTGTAGTGACAATTTGCAAAATCTCGAAAATAAACAAAAATCTAATTTGAAATTGGAGACCCAGAACTTATTTATAAGCAATGGGCATATGGGTTTTGACAAGTTGCAGGCACATAAATTAAGAAGAATCAAACAAATCTTATGAAAGGAGTTTTTAAAGCTTCCAAAACCCATACCCAATTATATTTAAAGGCTTTTTGAAAAAGACAATCAATTTATAGCCACCATCCACCAATCACACCAATATAAAGGCTTTTGGATGATATTGAAAGTTGAAATTATTCACAGATCTTCCCTAGAGGCCTTTCTCTGTCAAATCTTATAAATTTATTGTAAAACTAAAAACCCATTTCAACCATCCAAACAAGTAGATACACAATGAGAGCTCCTACTCCTATCAATCAATTTGGCCTAAATAATCAACCATTCCATTCTTCCCTTCTTCACCATCAAAGATGTGATAAACAAACTTAATAGATGGTTTGTTTCCAGTTCCATCCTTCTTTTCCACTACATCCCCCAACACATTGTCAAAGCCTCTTCTTCCTCATGCATTTTCTAAGCTCTGTTATAGTGCATTGCAAAAAACTACCAAATCTCTCAAACTTTTAAAGACAATTGAAAACTATTTTAATCTATCAATTTCACAATCTAGAATCATCGTTAGTCTAATAAGGAAAAGAACTAGACAAAGCAAGGCAAGGCAGGTATTTACCATGGAGTGAATTATTCTCGTCATTGGCATAAAAATGGTATTTCTTCCCATCAAGGGTAAACTATGCATTCTAAATCCTATTGGCTACATGACCTATAATGACACCAAAGTAAGGCCTACTGGAGCTCATTTTCTACACAGAAATACAACCACATGATAAACCTGTACATCGTACAGATCCATGACTGCAATAAATGAAAATGTCAAAAATATACTTACCATGTATGAGGCCAAAGAGTTGTAGCCAAGAAATATATCTGCTAGATGGCCTAAATACACATGTAAGATGATCAGGTACATTTCCGCACTGTAAAAGGAGTCAAGACAAATGTAATGCTTAGAGAGTTAAAAATACCATTTTTATCAGGGGTCTCCCTAGTTGGTAAGGTTGACATGCAAATTTCCCTTCTATAAATCAAAGAAACCTGCATATTTTCTTCCTTTGATGGGTTTTCTTCCAAGATATCAATTAAAGTCTTAGCATTTACAGAGACTAAAAGAGAGGACTACAAAAATTAATATCAACAAACTATAAGAGTTTCTTTGTCATGATGAATGGTCAGAATTAGATTACTAGTGTAAAGCATTGATACAAAATGGAGAATTTATCAAGGGAGTTTCACAGTGTGATTTCAGGATTCTCACAAGATAAGGTTAAAATATGTTGACATAGACCAAGAAGAAACGTGAATTGACTAGATAATAGAATATCAAAAGATCTGGCAACAAAAGAATAATTGTATTTTTACTAAACTTTTTTCTTCAGTATAGACAAATCAAATAAAATAAAATAAATACTAAAATACTTCAAGTCTAAAAGAATCAATGTATGATGTACACACAACAAAACTTTGCTACAACACAAAATCGGTGTGTCGAATTAAAATATACATTTTAATTTATTTAAAAACATGCAATAGGCCACCAACTTCTTCTCCTCAATATTTCTAGTTGAATATCCATGGTTACAATTATAGGAGCTATTGTAAAGGGACAACTTCAAATTGTATTGTGCAGTTTGATTTTGTTGGTCAAAATTAGCATCTTCAAGCTTGTTTTGCAACTATACATAGGTAGTCAGATATTTAGCAATCTCTAGTGTGAGAGATTAATATTTAGTAATTCGTTCTTTGGCAAGGGACATAAGTTTTCTTTGCAATGGGTGTCCCCCAACCAATGACGCCTTTCCACCTGTGATCATGAAGAAGAGCAGATGTGGCAGGTGCATTGGAAGATGGGAATCCCACATATGGTCATTACTTAGCACACACTCTCTCTCAATTTTAGAATGCCCAACTAGATCTGCCATTGCCTTGAATTGAACACTTCATTAATTGAATGCCTTTTGTTTCATAGGGATTGTGGGAAACGAGTCTATCTCAGTAAGTTGATTTATATCTATGTTTCTCATAAAGTAGATCAAGCACCTCAATTGAAAAGACAAAGTTTATGTTCATTACTAGATATAAATTTCCTTCTCCTAGACTAGTTCGACAATATTTAAAGAATTCTAAAACTACCCTTCCTCTACTGTCTACTACAGGTGGATTTGACACTACCCACACAGAAAGTTGAAATGCAGAAACCAAAACAAGTGTATTTGTAATAATCCAAACATAAACACTGGGCATATTGTTTCTTATCTGGAAGTTTGGATAAGGTGTGGGTTGTTTAAGGTTTACCTTGGTATTAAAAAAGTTTTTTAACATTTTTGTAGGGCATATGATAGGGCAGCCATCAAATTCAAAGGCACAGATGCTAATATAAATCTTAGCATTGATGACTATGAGGAAGACATCAATCGGGTAGGTAATTGAATGACAATGATCATCCTTTTCAATTTGAAATCTTGTATTTCGTGTAGTGTATGAGTTTGGATCCCTCGAATCCATGCTACTTGTGATCTACAGATGAATGGTTTATCAAATGAGGAGTTTGTGCATGGTTGGCAAAGCACCGGATCAACACAAATCTGGAAGATGGGAAGCTAGACTCGGACAACTTCTGGGAAAAAGTATCTCCGACTCTTTTTATTTAAATGTAATTTTTTTTGGTCTTAGGAGCTTACAGTCAATAAATTGTAGTATTTTTTAATTGTCAGCATAACATATTACTCGTTTGTTAACGACTAATTTCAGCTTTACGCATAACTAGTGCATATGTTTTAGTGTAAACATAGTAAGAGTAAGAGAATGTGCAAGATGTTAAAGCTTTTTAATACCACTCTATTTGAATATTATGAGCATTACCCTATTTTTAGTAGTTGAAATTGATTGTTAAATTGAATGATATTAAAGAAAAAATTATCTAATATATATTTTTTTGGTGTCATTATTTTACAAATATACAGACAAAGCTCAATATATTGTTCTGACTATAACAATCACAGTATGTTGTCTTATCTTACTGAGCTTCTAGTTGGGTTATTGTGTCAGGTATGTGTACTTAGGTTTATTCGACAATGAAATCAAAGATGCAAGGTATGATATCATACTTCTTTGAATTTAACAACATATTATATGGATAAATTTATGCAATGTGATAGAGCATATGACAAGGCAACAATTGCATGTTTAAGGATTAGCTAAGATCACATCCTTTTAGATGCTATTCATTTGTGATTTGTTCTGTGCATTTTTTATATGTTATGTTTGTTGGTTGGTTCTATTTTTTCACGTTTCTTGGTTTTTTGGTTTGTGGTAGCAAAGGAAGAGGCATAGCAAAGATAGCGGTGATTGCTGGAGGAAAAATTCTTCTTCTAGGTAATTCTTCTTACACATTCTCCTTATTATAAGAAATAATTGGTTGTTTATCTTGATGGAATGATAAGATATTACCAGCTATTAAGTTATTGGAGAGACCTCCTCCTGTCTATTATAAGAAAATAGCATCCCCATTAACCTATCTTACTTTCCTTGATATTTTGTACTTATGATCCCAAAATCAAATTTATTTAATTAGCATTTATTAAGTTGTATTTATCACTACCATGTTTAGATTCAATCTATTGTTGTTATTTGTGAGTCTCTACATTAATGGTGGTTGTGCTATAACTTGTCCCATGTGTGCCAGTACCTTAGTTCCCTATCCTCTAAGCACTAGAGATGGCTATGATGACCCTTATTGTAGAGTCTATTGCAACAAGAAAAGTAACTTAAATTCAAGACTACAAGAGTGAAGGAATCATGTTAAACAATAATTTTCCCTTCAATATCATGAATAGCAATACCATCATGATTCAAAATTGCTTGACAATGTTTTTGTCATCTCCTTTAAATTGTAATTTTGTTACCCTGTGCCATTAGTATATATATAGAGACTCATGCTTGCTCATAATACAGTCCTAAGAATGTTCTCTTCTTCACCTACATTATATGATAATGCTACACTTCATTTGATTTTTCATGATGTTGTTTCTAATGATCAGGATTGGCTTCCTACAACTCATGACAGTCTTATCTCCATTTTCATTGATTCATGGTCCTTTAGAGGCCATTTTTTAATTTAATTTTACTTTTCTTGGCAATAAATATTTTGATTTCTAATATAGATTGACTAGAATTTATTTTTATGTTCTTGCAGGCAAGATTCTTAGGAATATGTTCAAAGGTAAATTTAGGCTTGTGGTTTTCTTTTTCCCTTCAACTATTTCTCTTTATTTTTTATGTTTTGAAAGTTTATTAAGTGGATGCCATTGTTTTAAATCACAAATATGTTCATGTAATTATGTTTCAATGTATTCTTTACTTGAAGTACTTTTAGTCAAGTTGTGAAATAGTGTTTTAAAGTTTATTGTGGATGCCATTGTTTTAAATCACAAACATGTTCATGTAATTATGTTCCAATATATTCTTTATTTAAGTACTTTTAGTCAAGTTGTGAAATATTGTGACTAACACTTAAGAGAATTTGTAGCTATTCTTTATTCTTTGTATTATATCAATGCATGAAGCTGGAATCATTGAAGTTGATGTGCTTGGTGAGGTTGGAAATAATATAAAAAAAGACCCGGTATGTACATGTGCTTGATGTTTTAGATTGTTTGATAACCATTATGGTGGGATCAAGTGTAGGAGTGAAGTTTTTGGTGTGCATTTAGAGCAACAAGGGATGGGATTAGTCATTTGAAATTTCTTATTAATATTTTGGTCAATTACATTGACCTAGTATTTTTGTAACATGTAAAATACAATGTTTAATAAAAATATTGAAAGGGGCTAAACCCCTTTCAAAGACTGAAGGGAATGGTCATTGGCCATGGCCAATCCTTAAAGTCATGTAAGTTTTTGAGAGCTTAAAGAATGGTCAAAATAGGCCAAAGCCATTCTTTAAGGCATGTCTCTTGTGTCCCTTGCATTTTTTATTTCTTTTTGTTAATGTTTTTTTTTAGACTGTAGAAATTGGGTGGCACAACCCCCTTTAAACTGTAGTGCACCTGGTAAACTTTTTAACCTGATTGGTAACGCTAGTACGACACACCCTTTGGTACCACAAGGGTGGGGGAGATTAGACCTCGTGACCAATCTTCTGCAACAGGAAAGATTTAGCTAACCGAGCTAGGGCTCCCGCCCCTTTTGGTTAATGTTTAATTATTATTTAATAATTTATTTATTTTGATGTTAACATTAAAGCTACAAATCACAACATAGGCCACTTCATAAAATAGTTCATGATGGACATTCATCAATTACCCTTACGAAAACCACATTTAAAATGGACATGATTCACACAACATAACCATACCACCATAATGACAAATTGAATATTTTAACGCATGACATATTAACATTTCCCACAATAGAAAATCATAAATTACACTTATAAAAACATTTAAAAGGTAGTCATTAACTCATTTTATGAATGCAATTTGCATGACATAACTATGTCTCCATAATTATATAATGTACATTTTGATCCACCACATATTGACATTATTTAAAATGATTAAAACTTCTTGCACATAATAAAACACATCACTAAAGACATTGCACTCGTTCACCATTAACTATTAAGATTATTGCAAATGACATAACTAATAGCTATTGAAACTATAAATAATATTTTAATTTTTACCAATGCATCATTTTTTTATAAAATATGAAGGAATTTAATATAGTTTTTATAACCAACAATATTTCAATTGAATGTTTAAAAGTATGTGTTATGTTTTGTTTTGTGTAATATTTGTGTTGTTTTTTTGTCTGATGTGTTGAGTTATTATGTGTAATGTTGTAATGTGATGTTTTGTCATGATGTGATGTGATGTTGTGTTGTGTTGTTTTGTGTAATGTTGTGTTGTGATGTGATGTGATATTGTGTTGTATTATGTTGTGGTTGTCTTAGGTCAATTAGGGGAGGCCATGCTAGCTTCCACCTTCATGTGGTTGGCCTTCTTAAAAGAGAATATTTGAATAAATACTCTTGAAGTTAAGAGAAGCTTGTTTATAAATGTTTGTCATTTAATTATAATAAATATTTTTTTCGATAAGTAAATAGATGGTAAGGGGCAACACTCTTTTTATTGATCATCGAAAAGTTACATTGAAAAAGTTTTCCTTCAAAACCCTTCATACAAATCTGTTTGACCCCTCAGCCCATTTTCAGTTTGCACCACCCAACCCCACATAAATTACCAACTTACACATTCTCACCACATTTAGATTGGGAGAGATTTCACCTTGATCTTCTTTTTCTCTTTTACCTCTGTCCATGTATCCTTTGGCAAGCCGCTACATGTGAAATTTCCTTCTTTCATTATTTGACGTTCCTTCGGAGCCACTATTTCTGAACCTTCAGACACACCCGCCTCCACCATGTTTGTTTTAGAGATTTTAGTTGTCTTAACGCTATCTTGAACCTCTAGAGAGGATTTGGCTGAATCCACTGAATCTGCAATATTACCTTTCTATAGCTCGTTGTCTTATATTGGGGTAGATTTCTCTCTAGGTGGAGAGCCTTTCTTGGTTGTCATGTGTGGTTGTGTTTTTCTTGGTGAAACATTCTGCCTAGAGTCCCCCATGGTTGAGGCATTGCTGTCAGTATCCCCATCTTGGCTTGGATCTACCTTTTCAATTGCATAGTGTTGCAGTAAGACATCTTTCCACCAAGTGGCTTGTCTCTCAACTCTTTGCTTGCATAATGGGTAGTGATGTGGTCTATACTGAAGCATCTATGACATCGGAAGGGTAAACCCTCATAGTCTAAAGGCTGGTTCCAACACCCCACTACTATTTTTAAAGAGATATTTGCTAGAAGATCTTTAGATATGTCTAGATCAACCAAAATATGGGAATAGGTAGTGTGCAGGTAATTCGCTGAGCCCTCATCCACCCCCAGAAATTTCCCCAGTGCATTGCCAATGGCTTCAAAATAGGAGTCATACCGAAATTGCAAAGGAAGATTTGAGAGGCTTACCCAGATTGGGGCAACATCAAAGGACTCACTAGTGGGATTGAAATATGGATGCCATGGTTTTAGCATAAGAAAATGATGTTCATAGCTCCATTGGTGATCATATAAAATTGCATTCATGTCTCTGATATCATCAAAGGAAACCACAAAGAAACCCCTCACGTAGGGATAAATTTTGACATCCCCCACCAAGATGGGGTGCCAAGTATTTGTGATTCATTGATGCAAAGAAAATAGACTCGGTCAGTACCCCTTGAATCACCCAATCAAACCATGCATTACAATATATTCTTCATTCTCTGTCACCATGCTACAAATATCCTCGCCAAGGCACACAGTAGGGGAGATGTCTACACATTTGAGGGGCCAGATTTTTCCATCAATATTGATCTACTCCCGTGCCTAGACTCCCATCTCGTGCAAACTATGATTATCAAATATGGTGTTAGATCTTCCTTCTTTGCACCCACCCATCCATCTCTGCCCAAATTCATTGAGAATCTGCCCCCCATTCTGCATAGTAGGGATAGCATTATCACCCACAACGCCCACATTCTTCCTCCCCAATGCTTTCAGATGGAGTTTCTCTCCATTGAAACTAGCAGCAGCTTGAAGATAGGTCCTCCACCCCTCCTCACACCCATTCTCCCTTCACACAATTTTGCCATTGCAAGCCCTAACAACCAGAGCTGCAACATCCAGTGGAAGTGGCATTGTGCATAATTGACAAAGATTTGTATAATGATATTAATTATAATCAATATTTTATAAACATAAGCTTGTTCATATTACATACATGGTGAGATTCTAAAAATAAATAAAATTGTGAGTGTAAAGGTGAAATTTAAAAAATAAAAAATAAATTTTTTTTATCAAATTGAGTAGTATTTTCCTAGTTACTATAGTTATATCACATAACTCAAGAATTTTACAAATGTTCACAATTTGTTGTTTTTCCAATGAAAATGATTTATTAAAAATGATCTTTAAAAGATACATTTTGCATAATAGTTTTAATTATAACAAAATTTCCTTGAAATTTAAAAAAAATAATTAAAGTCTAAACATAGAGAATATTTTAAAGACCATATGTCTTGTTGGTATATTTTAGTTTAGAATAATCAATTAAATTTTTATTATACTAATACAATTATCATGGAGTTGAGCTTTTACTTACAACTCATTTTATATAGGATGATTATAAGTGAGTTAATTTAGAGTCTTTCTCATTATTGTGATTTTTATTAAATATTTTAAAATATAGGAAATACATTAATGTTAAATTGTTATTGATGCACACTTTTAGATGAGAAATGTACTTTCTTTTCACTTTTCCCATTTTTTTGTTGAAACAAGGTGATCAACTCAAAATCCTAAAGGTGTTTTTTAGCACTAGTTTGACCATAATTTACTTGTCATGTAGTAGAGGTGAAAGATTTAAAGGCAAGTGGACAAGAGTTAAAATTTCATTGTAATAAATAAGATTGTGGAAGAACCTTGGATAGAATTGTATGTTCAATCATGTCTAATTATAGCGTAGAATCTATTAGGACCCCTCTAAATTTTATAAAGAAAAAATAACTCCTTGCATTTTGATGGAAATTTTCCTTGTATGTGTGATCCCCTCATGATGGAAA
>VDFB02259927.1:0-32306 GCA_007258455.2 Sequoia sempervirens
TGAAATCTAAACCATCTGTCACTCAAGGATAATTATCCTCTTCTAGTAATGGATCAAGTTCTTCAAAATGTGACCGGATCTGAAATGCTCTCCATGTTGGATGGTTTTTCCAATTACAATTAGATTGAAGTCAATTCAAATGATCATCACAAGACAACCTCTACAACACCATGGGGTACCTTTGCATATTGCAAAATTCCTTTTGGCTTGATCAATGCTAGCGCCACATTTCAACGAGCTATGGAATTATCTTTTCGTGATGTGCTAGGTAAGTTCATTTTGGTGTATCTTGATGATCTTACAAGTTTTTCTAAAAAAACGTCATGAACATTTTTACCATCTAAGGAAAATCTTGGAGAGATGCCAACAACATGGTATTTCCTTGAACCCCAAAAAGTCAATTTTTGGGGTTATAGAAGGTAAGCTTCTTGGTCACGTGGTGTCCAAAAAAGGTATAAAGATTGACTCAAAAAGAGTTAAAAGTATCAAATCACTCACTCTGCCATTAAGTAAGAAGGTTGTTCAGTCTTTCTTTGGAAAAGTAAATTTTCTGTGAAGATTCCCTCCAAATTTTATAGAAAAGACTTGTCATATTATTAATATGATGAAAAGTACTACCACTTTTCATTGGAGGATAGAAGGAAAATTTGCATTCGACGATATCAAAGAGGCTATTGCTCATGCACCAGTGTTAGTCTTCCCAGACTACATGAAGGAATTCATCATGTGTAGTTATGCTTCTGAGCATACACTTTTGGCAATTCTAGTGCAAGAAAATAATGAAGGTTTTGAATTCCTGATTGCATTCATGAGCTGTCCTCTAAAAAATTATGAATTGAAATATTCCCAAATGGAAAAACATGCTTTCTTCATGGTTAAAGTTGTTAAAAATTTCTGGTTCTACATTCTTAATAGCCATTTCAAAGTCCTAGTTCCAGATTCAACTGTTAAGTCCATCTTAACACAATAGGAGTTTGGGACAAAAAGAGGCAATTGGATTGCCAAGATTCAAGAATACGACATGGATATCAAGCCTACCAAGTTGATACATGGGTGTGTCAACTCATTGTTGAAAATAATCCTGATGGAGAAGTTTCAGAGACTAAGGAGTCAAATCCGAGTGAACTTCCAATGGTGTTATTCGTCAGTACTGCTAATGAGTGGTATTCCAACATTTCCCATTTTCTCACTTATGGGGAATGTCCTGATCATTTGACTCCAAAGGAGAAAAGGACCATCTAACTAAAGTAAAAAAAAATTGTCTTGTGAGGCAATGGTTTGTACAAACATGCATTGGATGGAACTTTCTTATGATGTCTTGATGAAGAACAACAAGAAAGATTGCTGAAGTCATATCATGAATTAGCATGTGGAAGACACTTCTTAACACCAGTTACCACTCACAAGATCCTGAGAGCAAAGTAATACTAGCCTACACTCTTTCAAGATGTGTACTCTTGGGTGTGTAAATGCGAACTATGCCAACAGTTCGTAGGTAAGCCAAAGTTGGCAGCTTTTCCTTTGAAATTGGTTGTTATTGAAGAGCCCTTTCAATAGTGGGGAATTGATTTCATTGGTGCAGTAAATCCACCTTCAAGTGTAGGCTACACCTATTTCCTAACTGAAACTGACTACTTCACCAAGTGGATGGATGTAATTCTGGCTAAGCATGCTACTTCTAAAGTTGTATGTAGTTTCTTAAAAAAATATATCATTTCCACGTTTGGTGTGCTGAAAAAAATTGTTGCTAATAGTGCTTCCACCTTCTCATCAAGCTAGATAACTAAGTCCTATTTTGAACATGGAATAAAATTTTCTCATTCATTTGACTATTATCCACAAGGTAATGTTTAGGCCAAATCAAGCAATAAAAACTTGGTGACTATAATCCACAAGCTTGTGGATGAGAATCAATGTTTGTGGCACAAAGATTTGTATGATGCTTTGTGGGCAGATAGAATAACTCCAAAGTGGGTGATTGGTATGTTTCCTTTACAACTCTTGTATGGGTTGAATACAAAAATTCCCATAACCTTAGAACTTCTAGCCCTCAAATTGGCCAAGGCCATTGAGGATGAGACTTTTTATAATTCAGTTGATAAGCAAATAATGTATCTCTCTGAGTTGGAAGAGAAACAAGTTCAGGTGGCTAATCGTATTACGGAACATCAGGAACAAGTCAAGAATATTTTTGACAAGAATTCCAAGTATTGTGATTTTCAAATTGGTGATCTTGTTCACTTATGGGACAAGCGAAGAGAACCAAAGGGTACGCACAAGAAGTTTGATTCACTATGGACAAGACCATTCAAAGTTCATCGGCTACATGGTGAAAGTAGTCTCCTGTTGGCATACCAGGATGGAATTCCATTTGCTCTTCCTCACAGTGGGAAACATCTGAAGCACTTTACACAGTAAGGTGACAGGTGTTCAAATGTAAATATTTTTATTTGAGTCCTTGTGTCTTTTTGTGTTAAGTCTTTTTTTTTTTTGTCGCTTGACTCTATGCCCAATGGATGGATAAAGGAACTTGATTTTGGAGTTCATCTCCCTTCAATAATTTCTAAGAATGACTGAAGGAAGCTCCCCAGCTAGAGCCAGTTGTTATCCTTGAATCCAGCTATGCCAGATTCATAGGATAACCCCCTACAAAACTTGTCTGTTTTGTAGTTTCGTGTACTTAAAGCACACCAAATGAGGAAAATTTTCAATTCACCTTGATGTATAGTCCAAAACCTCAAATGGTTTTTTTGAGTGTTTCCCCCCATTCCTCTTTCGAAGAGCTTCAAAACGAGTATCTTCGTTAATTCCCATTTTTTGGGAGTTGGCCATTTTTTGACTCATGTCAGAGCGCTGATTTTCAGCACTCCTACATGAGCCTTAAGTTGAAAAAAGTTTAACTCTAAGTGTTGGAGCACTGAAAATCAGCACTCTTACACTTTGCACTTTTAGCCTTTTTCTGCACAAGCAATGATTTTCACAATTAGTGCACTTTTTGATTCACTTAATCTACTTTATGCACAAGCGGTGAAAATCATCGCTAGTGCATCTTTTCCACCTTAATAAACACCTTCATTAATGCAAAATTCAAATTGCATTAATGGCCCTTTTAATGACTTAATAATTCATTTTTTGCTAATCTACCCTCAATCCTTTCACCAAACTTCCTAATCCTAGAGCGGATCATTCTCCAAACTTCTGGGCAAACCTACGTTTGAAGATTTCTCCAAGCTTTCAGCTAGGGCTTCACATTTTTGGCAGGTGCACTTTTATCCTTACTCTTCATTGGGTCTTTCTTTCTATTTTATTTTAAAAGCTTTGTAGATTCTTTTTCAACCTTCCCTTTATGTTTTTCTGTGTTTAGGGTTTCAATCTTTTTGTCTTGAAATCTCCATTTCTCCTTTCCAAGTGTGCCCTTCCTTTCTTTATGTTTTGGTTTTGAATGATTCTTTGGGTGTGTTTATTCCATACACATTCTACTTAGTCTTGCACATCTCTTTTTAATGATTTTCCAAAAAAAATTCCCCTTACTATCAAAGTGGTTTAGATTTATTTTAGTTTTTACAAATGATGGTTTAGCGGTGAAATTGTCTGCGAATTCAATGTGGATTTTCCCTAAATCCAAAGATGTAGGAGTGGTGAAAATCACCACTCCTACATGGTGTGTCCTATCTCAAATTCCTAAGTGGTAAAATTCACCGCTCCCACACTTGACACCAAAATGAAGAATCAACAACATGTTGAAGTGTTGAAATTCAACGCCTTAACATAAACCAACTTCTTCTCCAAATGCACTTGCACTATTTTTCAACGCGTCAACACTTTTGACTTCTCGACATGCTAAACATGTAGGAGCACTATTTTTTAGTGCCCCTACATGAAAATTGATCTCCCAAGTGTAAGAGTGTTGACTTTCAACGCTCCTACACAAAAAGCAATTTTTTTTCTTCTAACACTCTGAAATCACTCCGCTTGTGCTCTGAACCTTGTTTCTTTTCCAATGCTCCATTTTCCATGCAAAATAGATCATTTGTAGTTGCTCTAAATTCCTTTCTTGCTTCATGCTTTAAAACACTACATTTTCTCCTAACATATGTTAATTCATTATTCTTTTAGTTCCTATCAAGTTCCCATCAGGTGATCCTTGAAGGTGATATTCCTTGGTCTTGGTATTTCTAGACAACAACAAAGAAGCCTTTGTTGTCTTCTAAGAAAGAAGGAAAAATGAAGTACAAATATCAAGATATTTTTCTACCTACCGTGGTGATCTCAAAGGTGGATGAAATCAAAGAAACTAAAATTGGTCATCAAGATCTTGAAGATTTTTTTAAAAGAATTGAGAAAAACCCCTTAGAAGATAGCCTAATATCTACTGTCCATAGCAACTTGCACCTGGTATCTACATTCCCAACTTCTGCTCATAATACGAAGTTTGTTCTCCAAGTTGCATCTCACTACATCAAAGAGAGAAAAAGTGTACTAGATTCCTCAGGACAAGTAATGATGAGATTAGATCCTAATTTTTTTGATATTTTTTTCTAGGTTCCACACATGGAACAATATACAAAAAGTTCAATTCTATAGGCACAGGAGGTTTATGATCAGGATCCAACTAAGGCCAAAACATTGAGTAACACCTAATGGCTACAGAAAACACCTAGGCCCACTATCTCAAGATGGCCAAAGGGGCTTCCTCGAAGTGATTTTAAAGAGGATGTCAGGGATATGATTACTCTCCTAAGTAGGGTGAAGGGATTGCCTGAGTCATCCCATTTTCAGGAATGGATGTATGAAAACATCCACATAAATTCAAAAGAAAGAAAGCACATATTGATTGGGAGACTCAGATCGGTGATGAAATTCATGAGCAGTTGATAAATATGCCAACCACTCTGAAATTATACATGACTTCCTATTTGGTGTATGGTGCTTCTATAATGAGGCAATTTATAGGGCTATCTACAATGGTAAACAAACATTCTGTACCTTTGTATGAGTACTATTATCAGTTGAAACTAAAAGAAAGTCTTCATCATTTCAAGAGAGTGACAGATGCCTTCTTTGCACCCCTATTGTTCACTTTTGATCTAACTCTTGAAAAGAAAAGAGTATCGGATGAGGCCTAAAAATTTGCGAGTAAGGTTGGTTGTATCTTTTTGTAGTTTCCAACTTTCACCTACATGAGAGTCAGTTGCTATATTGGGTGTTCGTATATGTTGCCTAGATATCCCTCGGATAAGTGGATACTAAAGGAGCTATGTAGACAATTGATTTTAGTTCATAAAGAATTCCAAAGAATACAAAACCCAGGTTTCAAGTTTCCATTCACAATTGGGAGGTATATCATTCATAGTGTACAAAAAGAAAAGTCAGTCTCTGCAGAAATGCAAATAATGACTATTAGAACATATAAATATAGATTTGACTTTTACTAGTGAGATGTGAAGAGGAAGTTGAAGAAGTATCACCGACATGTCTACTATTTTGAAGACATATGGTTGGACTATAGAAATGAAGACGACATCCGTAAAATGGATTTTTGTAGGCTAATAGTAGTGCAAATAAGAGATCTTGGTGTACCTAATCTACTAGAGGATTTCATAGATCCTGGTGACATCCTAAATTTTTCTTATGAAGAAGATGAGATTGCTAGGAGGTCCTTACCTCTAGTACAATGGTCTAAAAAGGAAAGTGACTCTATCAGAGAAAGTCTTGCCCCCATCTTGCACAACACAGAAGAATGGTTGCATAAACATGGTTTCCAAATGAAAGCTTTCAAGATCAAATCAAAAGGAGAAGCACCAGGAGCAGAAACTAGCTAATGATTGGAACTCTACTCAAAAAAAAAGAAAGTGGCTACTCCCTCCTCTTCCCAAATAGGTCCTAGAATCAAGTTTACCATAGGTAATAAAGTTACACAAACTATTGAAGAACATGATGAAACATAATCTAAACCTACACATGCAGAAGGAAAAGGGATTGATTCTAAGGAACAAACATCTAAAGAAGAAGAAAGAAAAAAAAGTGAAGAGTTTGTAGAAGAAGAAGAGTTCGTAGAAGAGGAAGAGTCCAAAAAGATGAAGGAGAAAAAGAAGGTAATGAGGAGGAACTTTGGCATGACAATGAACAACCTCAATCTCCTCATGAGAATATTGTTGAAGATCTTCCCCGAATGTCATTGCCTGTTACTTCAAATATCCCTCATACACCTCCCAATCCTAACACTCCTCCACCTCCTCTTCCTACTTCACCTCCTCCCACATCTACCACACATGTAGTGAATGTTTCTATTCTTCCTATTGTATCAATCATCCTTGCCACTCCTCCTACAATTTCAAACTCACAAAATACTGATGTCTTGTCAGGCTCTCCCTCATCCATCCCAAGTTTTACATCTCCATTTTTTAATATTTCTATTGAAGCTGAATTCGATAGATTCATGAATGAGTCTTTGCGGAGTCAACTTGGTTTGCAATCCAATAGAGCAATCATGATATATACTACCCCAATTGTTACAATACCAATCATTTCTACAAAAATGGTTGTGACACAAGAGTTGACGGTGAGTCAAGAAGCATATACTTCCTCCCTTCCTCCTTGGTTGATCTAGTATCAAAGTGAAAGAAACAAATGATCTCCCTAGATGAGCTTGATCTTGAAGAGATAACTCCTCCATAATCCAAGGAGAAGAAAAAGGAAAATGTTCATTCAAGGCTTCATGTTGACAAATTGGTCACAAGTTTGTAGAGATTGGTCTACCCCCACAAGAATAAGGTGATGTAAACATGTAGGACTACACTTTCATGAGAGTCCAGCTCAACAAAGTGACAAATGAAAGTACAAAGGAAGATGCACAAGTGGTCCTAGATGCATTATCAAGAAGGCTTGACAAGATGGAATAGGCCAGGAATATGTGCAAGGAGAAAGTTGAGCATTATGTAGCTATTTTGAGGAACCTTGTAGGCTCTTCAGGGAATGTACAACCTATGGCTATGGTAAGCATTTAGGAACTAGCAATACAACATGCAGAGAAGTTTTCCTCCAAGGGAAAGGTGTTGTATGATTTCATTGATGAAATGATAGAACATGGTTCACAAGTCATAGATGCTACGAATGAGAAGACCACTTAGATAGAGAAGCTAAAATTAGAACTTAATAAAGAAGAAAACATAGTTTCCCAAGAGAAAAAAGAAATGGAAATATATCTCTCATTTTTGTCATGAATGAAAGATACAAAGCTGAGTAAGTTGGTGGAAGTTGGGGTAATTCGCGACAAAGAGAAGTGTGTGGAGGTAAGAGAATCTCTCAAGCATCGCATTCAAGTGATCAAATCTCTTATTGAAGATATCCACCAAGTACAAGAAGATGTCAAAGGACATCGTGTTATCTTAGTAAATGGAATTGAGGAGTTACCAGGTAAGCTCCTTGATGAAAATCATACTTTCCTCCTGGTTAGTGAACTTTCTCAGATCTACAAGGAAGCCATCATGAAGCAAGTGGAGGATGCCAACTTTTCAAAAGCTTCTATACACCATATGTGATATATGGATTTCTCTTGATAATCTCAAGACACATTTTGATAGATGTAAGAAGATTCACTCGTCTACAAGAAGATAAATCACCAAAGTTCACACCATTGTGGATTATATAGTTGGTCCAAATGAGGAATTTGTACTAGAGACAAAGAAGAGATATGAAGACTTTCACGCCCAATGCAAGGAACCCTAAAGACTTCTTTTCATCTCCAGTGTCAGATAGTTTTATGCTTTCATTTATGAAATTTTTAAATAGTTCTCGACATCTTACATGTCATTTTCCAAGATGTAATTACATGTAAAAGTAAAGATGTTTTCCTAAAAAGATGGACAACATTTTTGAATAAGTCGACTTGTTAGGTGAGATTTTCCTAAATTTTCTCACCTAACTTTCCCAGATTCACTCATCTAATTTTCCCATATTTTCTCCCCTCTTTTATAAATATGAGGGGATTCTTTTGTAATCTTTATCTTTTATTTTTTACAACGAAGTGTTGTGCATTTTGAGAAGAAAATGCATGCAACTTTGTGTTCATCTATGCGAATCTATTTTGATCAATAAATAAGTGAGTTGCATACCAAAATTTGTGTTGGAATCAATTATCTTTTGGATTTTATTGAGATTGGCAGTGATTAGTGATTGAGATCTAAAGTGCTTTGAGTAAATCCATATAAACTTTGTGTTACACTCTTTTATTCAAATTTATGATATTGATTGAATGTTGTTGGTGAATTCTCTACAAGACTTTGTGCTTGTATTTATTCATGCTATTCATCGATCTATCGTGAAGTATCTAGAAGATTTTGTGCTTCTAATACAATGTTGGTTACATATCTTAAAGGATTCATTGGTGAAAGCTACGAAACAACTTTGTGCCTTCGTGAGTTTTCTAGCTTTATGATTTATCGTATATTATGCTGGTATTCTTGGTCTTTGCTTTGAAAAGATAAGAATATTGGAATTACTACTTTGTTTTTAGTTTGAAGTTGTATCAAATCAAGAACTAAAAACTGTGAAGCATTGTAAAACATATTCTCTAAAAAAGAGAGAATTATGAATGTGACACACCCCCATCTCTTAATCATAGTTTACATAATTGTGAATAATTAATTAGTTTTACTTAGTTTCAATAAGCAGTAGGAAGGGTGCCTCTCCTTTTTGAGAGGAAAGATTATATCTCACACAGCTGTGGCTGAAATCAAGTTTTGTAATATGTTAATGGGATTACATAATTTTCACCCAACAAGTTCACAAGCCATACCAATTGGCATGGTAGTTATGGATAACTCATATGGGGTGGTCTTCTGATGTCAAAATTTGTACTTGTGTATAGCAAGTAGATGCTTCTCTGGATGTACCAAAAATGTTATAGCAAGTGGGTTACTTTTAGTAGGAGGGTTTCTACCAACAATGGAGGCCCTTGAATTGGTCATGGAATGTATAAATCATTACAACCCAAACAAAATAATTATTTAGGAGGGAAGAACTTACTCAGATCTCTCCGAGAAAGGAATTACATACACATTTGTGCTTCCTATGTTCACTCAGATGCACAATATTGATATGAGGGCAAAGGCCAAAACTTATCAAAGTGTCAAGGAGAAGAAAAAATAAATTATGAATACACAATGGTGTCAAGAGCAGATTACAAAAAAAAAAAACTAATTCTAAGGTCTATGTTCAACCTAGATGTTCAAGATGTTATAACTATGCTGAGCAGGATAGCTGGGTTGCGAGATACCATCAAATTTGAACCCTGGATGTTTGTTGTAATATCCAGATTGATGGGTAGTCTCATGCGCAAATGCATTGGGAAAAGGTTATTAGTGACATATTTCATGAACAAATAATGACATTTCCCAAAACTAGATGTTTTTATATGTCTTTATATGTGATTTATTCTTATGCCATAAGGGAATGTAAATAAGGGTTGAAAAGGATTGGTACTTTGGGCAGAGAAGTAAGAAATACTTTAATATATGCTCATTTACCCCAAATCACTATCCATAGATACAAAGGGCATTACATAAGAGTTAATTATTTTTTTTCCATGAAGTTGGTCAGAACGATGGAAGGTGAAAAAGCCAAAAGATTTTCTTTGGAAGCACAAAGTGTTATTATACTGATGGGAGGTTGGTACATTCAATTCCCCACTTTCTCATACATTAGAGTGAAAGGGTTTCATGAACATCCTTTCATGCTTCCCAGGTATCCTACATACAAAATTATGTTATTAGAATTGGTGAGGCAGTTAAAGCCATCTCAAGCTCTTTATAGCAATGCTCATAAGAAGGATTCTTTCATATTTCCTATTATGATAGGGAATTATAAATGCAATGCAATCAGGAAAACTCACTTGTGTGAAGAATAACTGAAAACATATAATTTTGAATATTTCCCAGTTTAGAGGATGTATTATGAACATGAAGGAAATATTGCTAAGAACATAGCTGGTTATCGTGCTCATGTCCAACACCTAGAGGATTATTGGATAAATTGTGAATATGAGCACATAGTAAGGAAAATAAAATATGAAAGATTGTCATTAGAATCTGCTCAAATTCTTATGCTTCATGATATTCCAGATCAATTGGAAAAGGATGATGGTGAAGTGTTGAGTAAATCTTACAATGAAGACAGGGTGTATTATGAACCTATCCCAAACATATACTACAAGGGAGAAGAATTGGCATCAATTGAAGAATTTTCTGCACCACTTTTATTACATACTCAACATTGGATAAATGATTTTTGTAAAATTTTAAGAGAAAAAGGAATTGAACCCATGTACTTGCAAGATAAAAGAAGGAAACAAAGAAATGAAACTTGATTTGAGAGTGTGGAACCTACTAAGAAGAAGAGGAAAACTAGCAAGACAACTATTGGTATAATAATTGAAGAGAAAACCCCTAAGGCTTCAAGTCAAGGAGTTTCACTAAAGCTAGCTAATAGACAAAAGGATGTTGAGTCAAGAAAAGTTAAATCAAAAGTAAAACCTAAAGGTGCATCTTCCTCCACAAAAAAATCAAGGACTAAACCAACTATTGATGAAGAAGCAGGGGAAAAAAAAAAAATTGGTATGTACAAACAAGGTCTACATCTCAAAGAGTTGCAACATTGTTTACTTCTCCCCCTTCCATTAATGTGGCTAATGTGAAACATGCACTAGGAGGAAATCTTGTGATTTTCGATGAAATTTCTGAGGCAAATGAAGCCAGGATTACGGAAAAAAGGGATAAATGGGGTGCCATGTAGGAAAAGGTAAAAGAAAAGAATTCTAAGGATAAACCCATGGTACAACCAATGGTAGAAGAAATCCTAGACACAAGGTCCACTCCTATAAATGTTGAAGAAGAAGAATTCATACAAGGAAAACTTGCTTCAGAAGTAGATAACCCAAATTTTCTTGAGATGGAAACAAGGGAGACTGCAGGGTAGGATCCTATTGATGAAACAATTATTGAAGATACCTTCAGTTCCCAGCCTTCATTTGGGAATGATCCAAATGATAATAAGCAGCCACATGTCTTTGAAAAAATAATGGATTGGGTTGAAGATGAGAATGAATAAACTACATAGGTTTCAGGTGATAAAGTTGGAAATGAAGAAATTCTGATGTGACAGGATACAAGGAAAGTGACGTCCAAGGAGCTAATTTTAAACACCTGGCTAGATAGGAAAATATAAGTCTCTAAATAAAGGAGATAGTGTCAAACCCTAGTAATCTAGAATCTATGCTAGGAATTGTTGAAGAGATTCCTATTTCAGAGGATGCAACAAATAAAGTTGAAGTAAGATAAGAAGTTCTTGAATCAACTAAAAACCAGGAAGAAAGGAATATTACATAGATAGAGCATGACAAGGATGCACCTGATTGGTTGATCAGGGAATTGGCTTCTCCAATGGAAGTAGAAATAGCGCCTCTGGATCTTAACACTTTTATACAAGTAGATACTCCTAATCCCAGGCACAGAGCTAAAGCGAAACATGTCATACAAAAGAATGAAGATGGAGGTAGAAAAATCCATATAGCTACTCCAATATCTTATAAAAATATACATGAGATAATGTACAAGGAGTATAAGGTAACATGTATCAATCTTGGACACTCATCTTAGATGCAAGAGTTAGAAGAAATAAAGATGAATTTAGATGCAATGGTCGCCAAGGTACAAAAGAATAAAAAGAAGAAAAGAGAGTTAAAAGAATGGGTTGCTAGTCTAGAAAATTTTATAAAGTCATTAACCCTATTTGGTCAAGCACAAAAAAAATTGCCCCAAAATCCAGTACTAATGTCACAAGAACAGGTAGATACAATTGTATCAGTTCACCACAAAATGAATGTATTTGAAGAATGCATTGAGTATTGGGCAAGGCAAGGAGAAGAATCTATTATAGATGCAATAGGGAATTATAAGGAAGCATAATTTTGGTTTGAGAAATCTAGAATATTTGAAGGTGAATGCAGGTTTCACCATGAACAGGTTGATGCCAAAAGGCGAAATGTTAAAACTCTCATGCAAATGGATTTCTAAGAATTGATAGGAAAAAATATAATTTCAGAACAAGAACTTCCATTGCCTCAAAAATGGAAGAAACAGTTGAAATGGGAAGGTGACACATTGACACAATGTATTGAAGGATTTGAAAAGGTCACCGAGAAATGTAGTAAGTTGCTTGATAAAGATCAAGATTTCATTGAAATGCTAGCACGTCAAGATTGTGATCCCCAAGCACTAGGAGAGAAGGGTAAAGAAGAAAAATCCTCCAAGGAATGGATTGAAAGGATAAATAAAGAACTTGTTTAGTTGTTAACCTGGGAGGTCATTGATGAAATCATATAGAGCAAGAACACTATAGCCAGATATGAAACAAAGAAAGTACAAAGGAATGCTAGTATACTCCAGATATCAGAAGAATCCACTAGGCTCAAGTTTAGTTGGAAGGCAATAAAAGGGATTTAAAAAGAGTGTATACACCAAATATTGAATGCTTTCTGAGAATATCAGTTGGAAAAAAGTGAAGAAAAGATCCCAGAACCCGAGTCCTAAATGATAAAAGGAAGTACTGGATATCGGATACTCAAAGTGTCACAAAAGTATTTTGTTATTATTGATTTTTGTATGTTGTTCCCAGTCCCATTGGATATTTCCTATTTGGTATTCTAAAGGATTCCAACAGCCTTGGTTTATGTAGAGTATTGTGTACCGGAGTTTGAAAGTGAAAAGTGTTGTTCCTGAGGAAGTCAAAGCTTTGACTTCATTTAGAAGATTCTAATGGTAGTTGGCATATGCCACATGATACATTTTGATTTGCTATTTTTGATTCTTTTGATAAACTTTAAGTTTGAAATTTTTAGGCCTCATTCCTATAAAAGGTCATTTACTATATTTTTATTTTAAGTTCAAAATTTGTGAATGTTGGAAGAGCCAAAAATTCTTTAAGTTTTGTTCTTTTTTCTTTTTTTCTGAATCATTCCGGACTAAAAATTTGTATTCACATATAATTTACTGAATATCGAAGCCAATTTGATATCTACCTATCTCATGTTATTTTGTAGTTGGTTTTGTTAGTTCAGCCGAACAAGACTACGTGTTGTGCCATTTAAGGGTGCATACAAAACCTACTCGGTGTCCAAACTAAATCCCCTCACTTTAAAAGCTCACACCGTTTTATATGTAGATGTGAAGCAATCTAGTGAAGTATAAATCAGTTTGCTTTGATTTGATTAACTCTTGAGGCATGTGTGGAGAATAACCAGGAGAAATTCTAATTTTTAGTATTTTTATGCTTTATTTTAGATTAGATGTTTAAATTCTTAAAAATGTTACAAAAAATAGATGAATGAATGGAAATTTATTGAAAATATTTCGTTTCCATAAAATTGCTAAATGCTTAAAGCTAAATCTACTTAAGTGATAGCAAAATTGTTTGAAATTCATGAAATATTGTTGCAAATCTTTTGATTTGATGAAATAATAAATATTATGATGAAATTGTTCTAAAATAAGTATATATATTCTGATTAAAGATCTTTGAACACAAAGTAAAGGTTGATTTTGTGAAATTAACAATTATCTTCAAAATCTAACCATTCTTTCTGATCCAGAGCGTAAGTCACTTTGTAAAAATAGCTTCACAATGAACCTTGAGTAAAACTTGCACAGTCAAGATCTGACTAACGAATCCTTTGGATTATTAAATTCTATCTTAGAGTTTGAATTTTTTTCAAGAGAGGTAAATTTCTTTTTGAATTTTATGTGTTATGTGCGACTAACATCCACACCAACATGAACTGGTGCTAGAAGGAGGGGCTCATTGTTGTTCTTTTGGTTTTTTAGGTTTTAAACTAGATTTTCATAGTCACTAGATCTCGATCTAGTGATCCTCGTGTGACTTTAGGCAAGCTTAGTGGTCGAACGCCATCTAGAACTCAAAAGTCTAAAAGTGTAAGTGTAAATTCTAAAAATCTAATAGTGGTAGCACCACCACCACCCCCCATAGTGATGGCTTTCTTTAATGTAGAGTCACCAATTCCATTTGCTGTGTACAATGATCTATCAAAAAATATTGATAAGTTGTGTCCTAAGTATTATCTTCACAAAGATATAGAGGAGCATATTAGTATCTTTAAAGATATGTGTTTTAGAGAAAGATTTCAACATGAAGATGTCGTATGTAGGTTGTTCCCATACACCTTAAGCGATGAAGTTTACCAGTGGTATATCAACCTACCTCGCAATTCTATCAGATCATGGTAAGATATGAAAAGTCATTTTTTGGCCAGATTTAGAACACTGATTGACCCTACCTTGTTGTATCATCAATTTTCTCAAATCATGAGGTTTGAAGGAGAACCTATAACTACTTTTAATGGCAGGTTCCAAAAGGCTTATTCTAGGCTGTAGGCACCTTACGTAGTGGATAATTTGTCTACTATTGCAGTTTATTATACAACAGTAGATCCTTTAACTGTTATGTTTGTAAAGCAAAGGGAAAATCCTCTTACTACTTTACCTAAAGCCTATGCCAAAGCTGCAAGTGTAAATTTAGAAATGAAACACCTTGAAAATGGATCATCTGCAAATGGAAAAAATGGATTGAATAATGATCCTATCCTGAGTGTAAATGGATTCCCTTTAAATCATCCCATGACTCCTAATTTTTATCCTTTAATGGTCTAGAATGGTACATTTCCTCATAATACATTTTTTCAACCAGGAAATAGGTAAGCTTTAGTCCCTCACCCTGGTCCAGCTATCACAAAGCTACATCCAAATGGAAATTCTTTCTTTTCACAAACTTAGGAAAATCAAAATGTTAAAATTTTTAGATGATAAAGAATACATTAAAGAGATTACAACTCAACTCAAAAGGTTAACCATAGAGGTTACACAATTAAGAAATCAAAACTTTTATGCTCAAAATAACAACCAAAATTTGCAAAATCGAGCATATAATGCTACTAGACCACCTAGACCTTGGAACACATGACAAAACAATGGAGGAGTATCAACACCTTTAGATAACATTAATCCTTCTGATGAAACATCCATGTCGAAGGTAAATTTACCTGATCTTGCAATGAATAATTAGTGTAGAATTCATAATACAAACACTCATGCTGAAGTAGATTGTTCACAATTTAAAATTGCTTCAGATATTTTCCTAGTTGCTACACATCATAATGAATAGTGTGAATCTCATCCTCCCAAAGGAAATGAGTTGGTTCCAATAGGATATGATTCAGCTCTAGTTATTGAAAGTTATGAACGTTATGATATTGCTATCGATTCAACCGTGTAGTTTCGATTCAAACTCATTGACCCATGTTTCATGAGTAGTGGTTCACAAGAACCCATCTCTCATGATAGTGAATGGTCCACTTAGCACTCATTGCATCTAGGTGATGCTCACAGAGGTGAAGCACTGGTCCGTCCCGGGAGGTCACCCATCCTGCACTGCTCCAGCTAAATCACGCTTAACCAGGGAGTTTTCTCCAAGGTTACCGCTTGAGTTGTTACCCCATTTGCAAAACCTTCAGCAAGTGTTGTGCCTTATGAACCATTCATTATAGAGCCCCTTTAGCTCATCAGTTGATAAGTAGGAGGTATTTTTCCACAGTGTCAAATTATGATATTGCTATCGTGTTTCAACTGTAGTTTCGAGTCAAACTCATTGACCCATGTTTCATGAGTAGTGGTTCACAAGAACCCATCTCTCATGATAGTGAATGGTCCACTTAGCACTCATTGCATCTAGGTGATGCTCATAGAGGTGAAGCATTGGTCCATCTTGGGAGGTCACCCATCCCGTACTCCAGCTCAAGCGCGCTTAACCGGGAGTTTTCTCCAAGGTTAAGCCCTACTTGAGTTGTTACCCCATTTACAAAACCTTCCTCAAGTGTTGTGCCTTATGAACCATTCATTATAGATCCCTTTAGCTCATCACTGATAAGTAGGAGGTATTTTTCCACAAGCGTGTCAAATTATGATATTGCTATCAGGATTCAACCGTGTAGTTTCGAGTCAAACTCATTGACCCATGTTTCATGAGTAGTGGTTCACAAGAACCCATCTCTCATGATAATGAACATGTTAAACCAACTATTGTTGTCACAAGTTACACTCGTGAATATGAAGGAGACAATTCAACTATGAATTTAGAAATGTATATGTTTCCTTATCAAGACAAAAATGAACCTCAGATGAAGTTGATGAAATTCATGCTTTCAATAGTATCAAAAGGACATAATTATAACTTGAGGAGTAACACCAATGGTGGAAGTAAATTCAATGGGCCATTAACTACATCAATTCCACCTAAAAATTTTAATACTCCACTTGATGATAAATCAAGCAATAATCCAAGGTTACCTAAGGTAAACTCTCATTATAATTCATTGAATGTTTCACGAGTGAAAAAGTAGATTCCGTTGACCAAAATAATTTGACTAACTACTTAGTAGAAGAAATAAAAAAGGTAAAAAATCAGCCTTTCTTTATCATAATTTCAAAAACACATGTGATTAGGAAAGCTTTCTTAAATACTCTAGAAGATCTTCCAAAAGAAGGAAAATTTAAGGAATCTCGGGTGAAAGATAATCATACTAAGGAAAAGATAAGAATATCATTCCATTTAGTGGGTGCGCAAGTAGCCTTTTACAAAGGAAAATTAGAATCCCCGCCATTTTTACTATGCTAAGAATATTTGGTAAAAATCTTCATAATTGTTTAGTAGACTCTGAAGCGTCTACTAATGTGATGCCTTTGTCCATATGTCAAACACTAGGATTAACTCCAGTAAGTTCTTTAAAGAAAGTTATTTAACTCGATAAAATTGAAGTAAATGTAGTTGGAAAGTTAGCTAATATTCACATGCAACTAGTGTCTAATCCTATAATTCAATATTACATAGATATTCAAGTTGTCAAGATACCTGATACTTATAGTATGTTATTGAGTAGGGATTGGTCTAAAACTTTGAATGGATATATGGTCACTAATTTCTCACATATGTGGCTACCATGGAAAGGAGTTCCTAATAACATCAAAATCGAAAGAGAACCACATATGAAATACATGATCACTAATTATGATAAAAAAATGAAGTTCTATATATTGATGTAGAACCATGAGTTTCTAAAATACGAAGTTTGGGAGTTAAAATAGAGGAAGTATTTACATGTAATGCTAAAAAACCTAATCAACTAACTCCTAAAACATATGTTTTAATTGAATCAAATTGTGATTCTTCTGAAGAAGAAAATAGTCCTTATGATAAATTTTGGAAGAATATTGTTACAGAAGCTCAAAAGAGCGATAAAATTGAAATTTCACTGATTTTCTTTTTGTTGCAGGATTGGTGCAAGTTACATAATGCTACACATTTAGAAGACAGTTGCATAATGTGCTTGGAAATAATTCACATAATCAAAAACCAATACTTTCTAGAACATGACAAGATCAAGAGGTATGAACCATAAATACATAAAGACAAAATTCAAGTTACACAGACCAAAAAGGATAATTCGATGATACTCAAGAATGGTAAGTTACAAGCTATAGATGATCAAGCCTGGATTCTTAAATTTGATGGATCCAAATTGAAACAAGGAATTGGAATTGGAGTTGAACTCATCAGCTCGCAAGGTAAATCTTTTCTTGTTGCTTATTGATTGCAATTTCAATGTACTAATAACATGGAAAAATATGAAGCCCTTATACATGGCTTGATCCTCCCAGTCAAGAAGAAATTAAAAATTCTCAAAGTGTTTGGTGATTCTAAATTAGTAGTTAAGCAAGTTTAAAAGTATTATGTTTGTCACTACAATCGATTGTCCAATTACTGACATAGAGTGTGGGATCTGATAGAAGATTTTTGTGCATTCAATATTACTCACATTCCAAGAAGAATTAGTCAGAGAGCTGATGCCTTGGCTACTACTGCTAGCACTTTAGAACCTTTAGATGCCTCATATTTGAGGAGATTCATAGCTGAGCTGGTACAGTTACATTTGATTCCTGATAATGTTACAAATTTGTAGGTGTTTGAAGATGATCAACATATACTGGAATTCATCACTAACTCTGGTATCTTCGAAGCACAAATAATTGAAGAGATAGATCATCCCAATAAAGAGATTCAAGATGAAGAATTAGCTCAAGTTAAAGATAATAATATTCTAAAAGGGATGATTGAGTTAGAATGACTATTTGACATTAATAAGATAATTAGACATAAATATTTGCCTCAAAGTGATGGGGGACAATCTGAGTTATACAATTTGCATACTAAAGAAGATCTTAATAATGTGCTCATAGGAAAGGTTTGTAATAAAGAAGAGAAGAGAAATATCGCTCAGGAACTTAAAGATTACTGGAAGGTTATAGCATGGACATATGAAGATCTAAAAACCTATGATACTATTAGTGTAATTAATATTTAATTACACTTGCATAATTTTACTTAGGGAATATTTAATTCCTAGGTTTATTATTCTAATCCTTATCTTGTTGAGCTATCTTGTTGCTCAAGATAAGATTAGGGTTATGCATATTTTCTTTTATAAATAAAATCATATCTTGTAATTATTGAATTCCTGAATAATAATATTTTGCACATCTTTTGCAAAGCTTTGCTTTTTATGCTTTTCTCTTATGTGGAAGGCTTTTCCAGTTTGCATTTTAGATCTTGGTTTCTAACATGGTATCAGAGCCTTGATTTGCAACCCCTTCTCATATTTCTGGAGAAAATTAGTGCAGAGTTTGTTTGAGATTCCTTGAGGGTTTCATACCTTGAGATTGTCTCTCTATTTGGGTGCTCTTGCATGGTTACTTTCAGTGCACATTGGAGGAAATATGAGCTCATATTCTAGTTCAGGGTTGTCAAAAAAGTCAAGATCGACTTTTGTTTCGCCCGAATCTGACATTTTATGCCAGAGCTATGAGGGTTTGAAGATTTGTCATATCTGGGAGTTGCAAAGCTTCTAGTACATTTTCAAGTAGATCAGACCTCACCATTAGATCTAGAGCATCCAAGAGATGAAAAATGACATATAACTCACCTATATTCAGCGTCAGCTATTCATGAGGCAAAACTTTTTTACCCAGCAGGTCGTACAACCCACTAGGTACAAGGTACGATTGTAAAATAAAAAATATATATTTTATATGTTCTGCAAAATATTTTTCATGGGCTTTTAAATTTATGTGGGGTGTATTAAATTTCTGGTGGAATAAATATTATTGCGGTTTGATTTTTTTTTTTTTTAAAAAAATCTGCGGACTATTGTGTTTTGGTACCATCGTACCATAGTCTACATCATTGTAGACCTTGTCAGCCCGCACATCCTCCTTTCTCCAGTGTTGTCCCAGCCCATCGATTTTCTGCCATTTCCGGCACCTTCCATCGGTGTCTATTTTCCTGTTGAAGTAAGATGTTTAGATTTCATTCTCGAGGGCATATCTTTTAACTCAGTGATCCTTTTTTCATCATTCTTGCAGTGTTGGAAAGTTGGTTCAGTCCTCTTCACAGATCTAAGGTCAATTTTTCTTTTCTATTTATTCACATTAGTATTCTCTCCTTTTACAATCATTGGGTTATTATAATAAATGAATTGAGATAAAGTTCCATCAGGGGGTTTCTTGCATAATAATCTGATTAGAGTGTGCATGCACTTTGATCTCATCTTGATTTGTTGACAACTCGCATGAGTATATTTGGTTTCTTAGTTTCTTTTGGCAACATCTTGTCTTTCTTGACACATATTAGATTCACATTGGTTCACACTTTAGATTGGGATTTTATGGTTATTGATCTATTAGTTAAGATATTTCTTAGTTTGAGGGCCATGTTTTTATAGTTAATGTTCCAGAGTCTATATGGTACTCCTTCCCATGGAAGATTTTTAGTTTCAATTTGGTATCGACATTGAGATACATGGTTTCCAGATTCTATCATCATATCATCTATTGTTGCTTCACAAATTCCAGGGTTGTTCCAGTTTGTGAGTTTTCCAGTGTTCTGTGGCATCGGGTCTACTGTCACATTATTATAATTTCATTTTTGGTTTCATTTGTCTAGACAGAAGTATCTTTCCTTACTTGTTAGATTGTGGTTCCAGTGTTACTCCATAGTATTCTTCTAGTGCTTCTTTGCAGCAGTCATCTCATTGTAGGGGGGTTTTGTCCCACTGGATTTTCCTTTTCTGCCTCATTATTGCATTTGTACATGGGTACCTGATCAGGCCTTGTTGTCAAGACCCATTTATGCTTTCTTGCATTCATCTTAGTTTTAGGTGCATGTGATTTTAGTCTCCCTAAGTTGTACTTATGGGGGGTGTTAGTGTAATTAATATTTAATTACACTTGCATAACTTTACTTAGGCAATATTTAATTCCTAGGATTATTATTCTCATCCTTATCTTGTTGAGATATCTTGTTGCTCAAGATAAGATTAGGGTTATGCATCTTTGCTTTTATAAAGAAAATCATATCTTGTAATTATTGAATTCCTAAATAATAATATTTTGCACATATTTTTCAAAGCTTTTCTTTTTCTATTTTTCTCTTTTGTGGAAGGCTTTTCCGATTTGCATTTCAGATCTTGGTTTCTAATAGATACTTCCATCATCACACATATAATACCGTTAAAGCTTGATGGAAAGCATTTCTGACAGAAACAACGACTAGTAAATGCACTCTTAGAACCACTAATTCAAAAGGAAGTCCAAAATCTTTTATCAACTAAAATAATTTTCCCTATCAAACACTCTACTTGGGTGACAAATCTAGTGCCCTTAAGGAATAAGAATGGAGATATACGGTTGTGTAGATTTCTAAAATCTTAACAAGGTGTCTAAGAAAGATAATTATCCACTACCCTCACTAGAAGAAGTGCTACAAATAGTCAATGGCTCACAAATGATGTAATTTTTTGATGGATTCTCTGGATATAATCAAGTAATGGTGGTGAGGGAAGATCAGATGAAAACAACATTCACCATGAAGTGGGGAAATTTTTCTTATAGAAGGATGCCATTTGGATTGATAGATGTTGGAGCTACATTTCAGAGGGCCTTGGATTATGCTTTTCGTGATTTGATAGGAAAATATATTATTATTTACATGGGCGAAATCACATTATTTTTGAAGAACAGAAGAGATCATGTTTGAGATCTCAGAGAAATATTACAGAAGTGTGAAACTTACGAAGTTTCATTAAATACTAAAAAATATATTTTCAGGGTAACTGAAGGTAAACTGTTGGGACATATTAATTATAAAGAGGTGTTTCAATAGACCCAAACAGAGTGAGTGCACTTCTCAAGCTACAACCCCTGGGAAGTAAGAAAAAATTGAAATCATATTTCTGTAAGATTAATTTTGTCCGAAAATTTATCATTGGATTTGCTGAAATAGTAAAACCACTCAATGATATGTTGAAGAAAGATGCAAAAATAGAGTGAACAAATGAAGATAAGATCACCTTCAAAAATATAAAGACTATAATTACAGAAGCACCGGTACTGGTAAGTCTGGATTATGTTAAATTTTTTTATATTTACTCTTTTGCTTCTGGTCATACTTGTGCAGCAGTACTAACACAGAAGGGAAAGAATAAATAATAGAATTCGATTACTTTTATGAGTGCTCCATTTAAAGAAGTGGAGCTGAGATACACATGGGGATGTTGTGGTTGTTTTTTTGATAGGTGGTTTTCATTGGTGTCAACACTATTAGCATTATTGCATTTGAAGCTGTATATGTCGAGGATATTGAGAAAATTGCAATAGAATGAGTTGCAGGTTGTCAGTGGTGAAGTCAAGTTCTATCTGTCAGTGAGTTCTATACATTGATGATTAGAGGATTTGGACTAAAGGTTTTCTTGTTGAGTATATCTATTCTATCCAAGTTGAGTTTCAGAGATCCGCGTGAAGTTTTGATCAAGTTATGAAGATTTTCATTCTGACAGATTTATTGTTGCTTCAGTTGGTGTTCCTGATTGAAGATGATGCTATTTTAGTTAGTTTAGTTATTGTGGATGCTTCTCTAGTGATTTGTTATGTTTTTGGATGTTTCTAGATCATTCTCTATCTTTATTGCACATCCACATTGATCGTTGTGCTCATGATCCAAGATTTTCTCTTGTGTGTTCATGTTTTCCTTATTCTTGGCTGACATGGTGTTTGTAGCATGTTGTGGATCTTTGAGGAGAAATTAATTGAAGTGTTTTCATGTTGGAGATTTTTTTTGGGTCCTCACTAAGTTGTGTTCGACCTTGGTTGATTCACATTGAAAATTCTTTATTAAATTGGGCCGAATGCTTGTATTCATTTTATTATTTCTTTGTGGCCGACTTGTAGTGATGTAATTTCTTATTACCGATATATAAGAGTGATTGTTTTATCATTTGAAGGAATGAGTATGCAAAGTGTGTGAGTCTTGTGTGTGAATAATGTTTAGATCATTTGAAGGCAAAGAAAAGTGTGAAGAAGAGTGAAGAACTATTCATGTACTTAACCAGAACTGTAATTAGGCATTAGTAGATGTTAGTTTCTCAGTTCAATATCTGGATGGTTGTAATATGAATCTTTCTATAAGATAGTGTGTCTTCCTTTGTATTTGAGCAGTGAGCTCTAGGTAGTGTTCCTGAATGCATGTTCATTCCCCATTTATTCTTATACTTTTAACAAGGTATGATCTTTTGGAATGACCTCCACCGTGGTTTTTCCCCTAACAGGGTTTCCACATAAAAATCTTGGTGTTGTGTGTGTTTTTGATGTGTTGTTGATTTATGCTTTCATTGATATTGATTAGATCTAAGAATAAGGATTAATAAGATTAATAAGTTTGAGATTTGGTGACAACTGATTCACCCCCCCTCTTAGTTGTCTGCCCTTGTGTTGCCAACAATTGGTATCAAAGCTTGTGGTTCCTTGGAATAATTTTAACAGCTTGAGTTGATCTAGGATGGCGACATACAAGGATAGTCTGAGATTTGATGGAACAAATTATTTGGTGTAGGAGCACCTAGGAAACACTAGGCTATGGGTAGTCTAGGATAAATTTAGTGTAAATGATTTTCTAAGAAGGTCATGTTGACCATTGGAATTTGAGTTAGAGTATTTTCTTGTCTTGATAAGAAGTGATCAGGAGGGAGTTTGTAACTCATGTTTCTTAGTTATTTATGAGTTAGCAATAATTGGCAAAGGTGGCAAAATGGGACATTTTGCAACTTTTTCCACTTTATTATGGAAATGTCTAACCCAAGGGATTGGTAACTACCTTGGAGAGGAGTTATAAGGAATTGCTCGAGCTGAGAGCAAGGTTGGTTGGTTTTTTATTTGTAATAATTTCATGGAGAGCAAGTAAGACTGTGATATTGAAGAACATCTTCTGGTTTATGGTTTTGGATTTATGCATTGATGGTTTGATCAGATGTTGAGAGTAGAGTAGGTAGTGTAATTCCTTTTCAGGCATTGCTTAGTTCAGTAGTTAGCTTGTTGCATCGGTTCAAGCATTTGTTTTTGTTAGGTTAGTTCATTTCTTGCAATTTTTGTTCTGACTGTCAGACCGGCAGAGATGGAGCTCTAGACCGTGTTTCCCCTGTACCTGGTGTATGGGTTCTTGGAAACAGAGGCTAGACTCCATGTTTGTACATAAGGTAGAGGTAGGAGTCCTTAGGAGTCAGAATCCATGGCAAAAGACTGTTCCTAGGCGAGCTTGGCAGTGCCTGGCTAGGACAGTCAAAGAGTGCAGAGCACTAAGGTTGCAGGGGTGCCAATCTCCTGGTGAACCACGGTGTGGAGAGGATGTGGATTGCCTTGTAGAGGCTTGGTAACAAGAAGGAGGCTTAACATAGACTGGGAAGTGGCAAACAAACTGACTGATCTCAAGGAGGTCAGAAATTGGCTTAAAACAAGCCTAAATTTGCTAAGTTAAGGGTTGGAGCAGTGTACGGACAGTGGAGGCTCCAAACCCCAAAAATATTCAAGGTGTGGGCAAGGGTACCACGAATCCCAAGAAAATATTTGGATTCATTTGGAGAATTTGGGCACACTCTCCATTTTTCTTGGGTTAGGAGGCCTAGTTGGGGCTCTAGGGCTTGTAGCCTTTTCTAACCCTAGGAGAGGGTTTGGTGGAAGCGATGGAGAATTGGAGTCTAGTGATTGATCAAGAACCCTAGGGGGATGGTCTTGAAGCCATGGGAGACATCACACACCCCTGCATCGAATTAGTGAAGGTTGGAGATTTAGCTAGCCTTTAGGAAGATTAAGGGCTAACGAGAGAATGGAAGAGAGAGCACCAAGATTGGCTTGGTTAGGGAAATGGAGATGATAGTAGGGTTGGGTTGGAGAACCAGGGGTGGCTAACAAGCATTAGGGCCTATAGGTTAAGGTGGTGAAGAGTGACACCAACGGGGTTCACCAAGGTGAGACCTAGAGCATGGAACAGTGAGTGTTCCATCCAACCCTACCCTATCAGATTGGTATCAGAGCAAGTTAAAGATTTGGGATAGAATAATATATGTCAAAAGTTGATTCTAGTGATTCTACCATCATGGTGACAAATGCAGAGTTGGACAAGATGGTCAAAGGACAGGAGGAAGACAATAGGCTATTGAGGGAAAGAATAAAACAACTGGAGCAAGCGTTGAATGAAGCATAGTTTGAAGGAAGGGTACCAAAGAAAGAAGAGGTTGTAGAGGAAGATAAGATCCATGAACCTGACCCTATTCTGAAAGAAGAGCCTTTCTTGAAGGCATTGAAGGCTTTGAGTGGAAAAGCACTTGAAGGCATACCACTATTTAGTGGAAAAATGGAAGTCGATCTAGTCATGGATTGGATAGAGGGTATGGAAAACCATTTTTGAATGTGATAGGGTCACTGAGGCACAGAAGGTAAAGGTGGCCAAATCAAGACTAAGAGGTTCTGCCTTGACATGGTGGAAATTCATTCAGACAGAGAGGGAAAAGGAAGGCAAGTAGCCTATTTCAACTTGGAAAGGAATGGTTGCCAAAGTGAGGGAAGCATACATGCCAGATGATTATGAGATTCAGTTACACAAGAAGAGACAAAGCCTAAGGGAGAAAGACCAAGATGTGAATACCTACACAGAGGAGTTCCAAAAAATTTGTATGAGGTCTAATGTTTCAGTAGATGAAAGTCTCAAGGTGGCTAGGTATCTTAATGGCTTGAAATGGAACATTCAAGAGGAGATGGCTCTTTTAAGTCCTAAGACAGTACATCAATGTTACCAATTAGCTATCAAGATTGAGGAAAGAAACAAGAGGAAGCAAGACCAGGCTTCTAAGGGCAGAGGCAAATGAAGAGATCAAAGAGATCAAAGAGGACAACAAGGTGGCTACCAAGGTAGAGGCAATGACCAAAGAAACCAAGGAGAGTTTAAATCCATAGATCATGGCAATGAAACACCTTCTAGAGGAGGGTATAACAGAGGTATAGGACCTCAAGGAGGTTCAAATAGAGGAAGAGGAGTAGGTAGGAGCAATTCTTACTTTGCTAATATGAAGTGTTACCATTGTGGACAAGTAGGACATCCAGCTTATAGGTTCCCAGAGAAAGCATCTTCATCCAGCAATGAGAAGAGAGTGGCTTATGCACAAGAGGAAACCATGAGTCCTAAGTCATCTAAGGTCAATCACATTGAATCTGAGATGGGAGAGAATATGATGTTTAGAAGAGTTTTGATCAGACAACTGGTCAAGGAAGAACCAAAACAAAGGAGAGCTCTATTTAGAGTAAGGTGCAAGATACTTGGTAAAGTATGCAGGGTCATAGTAGATTCAGGTTCAACAGACAATATTATCTTAGAGGAGGCAGTAATGAAACTGAAACTGGAGAAGGTACCCCACACTAACCCCTACAAGGTCACATGGCTAAACAAAGGGCAAAGTGTTTTAGTGAATGAGCAAGTAACGGTGGAGTTTTCCATTGGAGGGTACAAGGATTTGTTAGATTGTGATGTGTCACCCATGGATGTGTGCCATCTACTATTGGGCAAACCATGGCAATATGACAGAGGTGCCATATATGATGGGAAAGGGAACACCATCTCATTCAAGAAGGATGGGAAGAATTTCAAGTTGCAGTCACTATCAGAAGAAGCAGAGGGATAGTCAAGGACACCAAGTGTCATGTTGAGTAGTGGGAAGGAGTTCCTTAATAGCCTACATCAAGGGGGTGAAGGATACGTGGTTATGTTACAACCTAAAGAAGAAGACAAGGATGAAAAAATAGTCATACCCAGAGCAGTCCTAAAGTTGTTGGATCAGTAAGTGATGGTGCACCTGCAACTCTACCACCAAAGAGAGCCATAAGTCATCAAATTGACTTCATACCAGGGGCTTCATTGCCAATCAAAGCAGCATACAAGCTTACACAAGATTAGAATCTAGAGGTAGCTAGACAAGTGCAGGAGTTATTGGATCAAGGCTTGATTAGGAAGAGCATCAGCCCATGTGCAATACCAGTGGTCTTAGCAACAAAGAAAGGTGGTAAGTGGAGAATTTGCACTGACTCTAGAGCTATAAACAAAATTACAATCAGATATAGATTCCCTATCCCTAGGATTGAAGATTTAATGGATTGTCTTGGAGGAGATTAGTACTTTACCAAGTTGGATCTCAAGAGTGGATACCATCAAATCAGAATCAAGGATGGAGATGAGTAGAAAATAGCCTTTAAGACAAATGATGGGTTGTATGAGTGGAGAGTTATGCCATTTGGCCTCTCTAATGCCCCTAGCACATTCATTAGGCTCATGAATGAAGTGCTTAAAGACTTTATAGGGATATTTGTGGTAGTGTATCTTGATGGTATACTCATCTTTAGTAAGACAACAAAAGAACACCTAAAGCATGTGGAGATGGTCCTTAGAAGATTGCAAGAAGAGAAGTTAGCCATCAATCTCGAGAAATGTGAGTTCTTCAAACAAGAGCTTGTGTATTTGGGGTTTGTAGTATCCCAAGGATCATTGAAGATGGATCCAAGCAAGGTGGAAGCCATCCTAAACTGGCCTACACCAACCACAGGGACTGAGGTAAGAAGTTTCCATGCTTTGGCTCAATTTTATAGAAAATTCATAAGGAACTTTAGTGGTATATGTGCACCGATCCTAGATACAATCAAAGGTGGTTTGAAAACCAAGTTTAAGTGGACACAAGAAGCTGAGAAAGGGTTTGAGAAACTGAAACAAGAAGTGGCAACTCAACCTATTCTCTTGTTACCTAGCTTTGAAAAGTTGTTCACTGTGTAATGTGATGCTAGTGGAGTTGCAGTAGGAGTGTTAAGTCAAGAGGGTAGGCCTATAGCCTTCTTTAGTGAGAAGCTTAATGAAGCAAAGAAGAAGTATTCAACCTATGACTTAGAACTTTATGCTTTGGTTCAGTCACTTAGGAAGTGGAGGCATTACCTTCTACCCAAGGAGTTTGTAGTCTTTACTGACAATCAGGCACTTAGCTATATCAACACTCAAGAGAAGTTTAGCAATAGGAATTTGAAATGGATGGAATACATCCAAGATTTTACTTTTACCATTAAGCATAACAAGGGACAGTTGAACAAGGTGGTAGATGCACTGAGTAGGATATTGTTGACAGTGCAAGAGATACAGATCAAGAGCATTGACATAGAGTGTTTCAAGGATCTCTATGGGAAAGATGAAGACTTTTCAGAGGTCTACAAGGTATGTTTAGACTTTGAGAATCATTTTCATAGCCAATACTCTGAGTATACTTTGCAAAGTGGTTTTTTTTTCAAAGGAAATTAGTTGTGTGTTCCAAGAGGATCAATGAGAGAAAACCTCATTCAAGAGAAGCATAATGGCAGTCTTAGTGGAAATTTTGGCATCAATAAGACATTGGAACTAGTGCAGAGGTTCTACTATTGGCCAAAGTTGGCAAGAGATGTTAGAAAATATGTGGAGCAATGTGTGGTGTGTATGAAAGCTAAGGGAGGAGCTAGTAATGCTGGTTTATATCAACCCCTACCCATTCCTAATAGACCATGGGAGTGTGTGAGCATGGATTTTGTGGTAGGACTCCCTAAGACCAAGGCAGGCTGTGATAGTGTTTATGTAGTGGTAGACAGATTTAGAAAAATGAGTCATTTTATTCCCTACAAAACTACTTATGATGCTAGCTACATAGCTCATCTTTTCTTCAAGGAAGTGGTAAGGATCCATGGACTACCTTTAAGTATTGTTTCTGACAGAGATGTGAAGTTCATGAGTCATTTTTGGAAGACTCTATGGAGTAGATTAGGTACCAACCTGTCTTTTGGATCAGCTTACCATCCTCAGACTAATGGGCAAACAGAGGTGGTTAATAGAGTGTTAGGTAACCTTCTAAGATGCCTAACTAAGGAGTATGGATAGACATGGGACATGGTTATCTCACAGGTTGAGTATGCATACAATGATAGTGTGAATAGGACTACAGGGAAAATTCCTTTTGAGATTGTGTATGGAATGCATCCACGAGGCATATGTGAGCTCAAAGATCTTGGAGCTATGGAACATAGAAGTGGACATGCAGAGGACTTTAGTCAAACCATGAAAGAGATTCAGGAGCAGGTGAAGAAGACAGTCACCGAGGCTACACAAAAGTTGAAGGAGAAGGTAGATTTGTCAAGGAAGGATGTGCAATTTGTAGTAGGAGACTATGTCATGGTCCACCTTAACAAGTCAAGGTTGCATAAGGGAATGTCAACCAAGTTGCAAATGAAAAGAGTAGGACCATGCAAGATATTAGCCAAGTATGGTAAAAATGCATACAAGTTAGAGTTACCTACTTGTTTAGGAATCTCACCAGTTTTCAATATAGCTGACTTGATCAAGTACAAGGGGTCAGTCAATGATGTGGATCAGAACAGTAAGGAGATCTTCAAGGACATCAGCAATATATCATTACCTAATCAAGACAAGCCTTAGGCAGAGAAGATCTTGGAGTCAAGAGTGAAGAAGGATACAAGACACAAGGTATACATGGAGCATATTGTCAAATGGAGGAGTAAGCGTGAATCTGAGGCTACATGGATGGATGAAGCTCAGCTCAAGAGGCAGGGCATAGATGTGTCATTACCCTCTCCTAACATTCCTTAGAGTTTGTGTAAAGGGGGTAGAATGGTGTAGGAGCACCTAGGAAACACTAGGCTATGGGTAGTCTAGGATAAATTTAGTGTAAATTCTTTTCTAAGAAGGTCATGTTGACCATTGGAATTTGAGTTAGAGTATTTTCTTGTCTTGATCAGGAGTGATCAGGAGGGAGTTTGTAACTCATGTTTCTTAGTTGTTTAGGAGTTAGCAATAATTGGCAAAGGTGGAAAAATGGGACATTTTGCATCTTTTGCCACTTGATTATGGAAATGTTCGACCCAAGGGATTGGTAACTACCTTGGAGAGGAGTTATAAGGAGTTGTTTAAGCTGAGAGAAAGGTTGGTTGGTTTTTTATTTGTAATAATTTCATGGAGAGCAAGTAAGACTGTGATATTGAAGAACATCTTTTGGTTTATGGTTTTGGATTTATGCATTGATGGTTTGATCAGATGTTGAGAGTAGAGTAGGTGTAATTCCTTTCTAGGCATTGCTTACTTCAGTAGTTAGCTTGTTGCATCGGTTCAAGGATTTTTTTTGTTAGGTTAGTTCATTTCTTGCAATTTTTGTTCTGACTGTCAGACCGGTAGAGATGGAGCTCTAGACCGTGTTTCCCCTATACCTGGTGTATGGGTTCTTGGAAATAGAGGCTAGACTCCATGTTTGTACATAAGGTAGAGGTAGGAGTCCTTAGGAGTTAGGAATTCATGGAAAAAGATTGTTCCTAGGCGAGCTTGGCAGTGCCCGGCTAGGACAGTCAAAGAGTGCAGAGCACTAAGGTTGTAGGGGTGCCAATCTCCTAGTGAACCACGGTGTGGAGAGGATGTGGATTTCCTTGCAGAGGCTTGGTAACAAGAAGGAGGCTTAACATAGACCGAGAAGTGGCAAACAAACTGACTGATCTCAAGGAGGTTAGAAATTGGCTTAAAACAAGCCTAAATTTGCTAAGTTAAGGGTTGGAGTAGTGTACGGACAGTGGAGGCTCCAAACCCCAAAAATATTCAAGGTGTGGGCAAGGGTACCATGAATCCCAAGAAAAGATTTGGATTCATTTGGAGAATTTGGGCACACTCTCCATTTTTCTCGGGTTAGGAGGCCTAGTTGAGGCTCTAGGGCTTGTAGCCTTTTCTAACCCTAGGAGAGGGTTTGGTGAGAGCGATGGAGAATTGGAGATTGGTGGATGATCAAGAACCCTAGGGGGATGGTCTTGAAGCCATGGGAGACATCACACACCCCTGCATCGAATTAGTGAAGGTTGGAGATTTAGCTAGCCTTTAGGAAGATTAAGGGCTAAGGAGAGAATGGAAGAGAGAGCACCAAGATTGGCTTGGTTAGGGAAATGGAGATGATAGTAGGGTTGGCTTGGAGAACCAGGGGTGGCTAACAAGCATTAGGGCCTATAGGTTAAGGTGGAAAAGAGTGACACCAACGGGGTTCACCAAGGTGAGACCCAGAGCATGGAACAGTGAGTGTTCCATCCAACCCTACCCTATCATTATTCTTTGTGGAAGACTCGAATGGAGTGTCATCTAAGATGCATTGGTGAACCCTACTAGAGAATTACAAGTAATAGGTATGTTATTCCATAGAACGGTCTTACTACTTCTCCAGAGATTAGAGATGTTGAGTATAATATCAGGGCTAAGGAAGCATTGTTAAGAATTTTGACTGATACTGAGATGACTAATGTTATGGATCTGAAGACTACTTATAAGATCTAGAAAAAGTTAGAAACTTTGTATGAAGGATATCCTAATGTGAAGATTGCTAAGTTGCAAAGTATGAAATGGAAATATGAAATGTTGAGAATGGGTGATGATGAAAATGTTACTACTTTCATGCAAAGAGTGAATGAACTTGTGTGTGGAATCAGATGTGTCAGTGGATAGTTGGATGAATTAGACATTGTTGCTAAAGTGCTTAGATCTTTTCCTGCTACTTACAAAGTCAAAGCTACAACTATTGAAGAGCTCCAGACTATGACAAATGTTACTTGAGATATGTTGATTGGTAAGCTTACTGAATTTGAGTTGAGTGAATTTGGTGATGCACTTACTAAGGTTGAATCTGCATTCAAGGCTACTACATCTGGAAGAGATAAAGAAAGATATGATCCAGGAGAGATTTCTTCTAGAAAGACATTCAATTATGAAGAAGAAATGAGATAGCTTGAAGAAGAAGAAAGAGAACTGAATGAGCTTGAAGAATTGATTGTAAAAAGAGAATCCATAGGTGAAGGTAAGTATAAAGGAAAGTTTCCTATTAAATGTTTTTCCTACAATAAGATAAGGTCATTTTGCATCAAGGTGTCCAAAAAGAGTTTCTAAACCAAGACATAACAAGCATAAATTTCAAAAGAAGTGTTACTATGTTGTTGATGAAGGTGTGACAGATGATGAATCTGATAAAGGTGAAGATGAATGGGTATTTATTGCTATCAAGGAAAATGATCTTGAATTTGCTAGTTGTACAAATGTGGAGAAAGCCCTAGATGCTCAAGTTGAAGAGAAAGATGAATGGGTGATTGATAGTGGATGTTGACATCACATGACATGAGATAAAAGTAAGTTTGTGAGCTTGGAAAATTATGATGGTGGTGTTGTGAGATTTGGTGATAATATAGCCAGTGTGATCTATGGAAGAGGTTGTATTTCTCTTGATGGTAAGAATAATACTGATGATGTCCTATATGTGGAAGGTCTGAAGCATAATCTTTTAAGTGTTGGTCAAATGGTTGATAAGGGTTACAATCTTCAGTTCATGGATGGAAAATGCATAATATTGGGATGTTCTAGAAATGTAATTGCATTAGGTACAAAAAAAAGAGGTAATATCTTTCATCTAAATGCTGCTAGTAAAAGTTGTTTGATTACTCAAGTTGATGAAATTTGGTTGTGGCATAGAAGAATGTGTCATGTTAACTTTCATAATATTGTCAAGATAAGTTCTACTAAGGTTGTGAGAGATTCTCCTAAGTTGGTAAAACCTACTAATGCCATATTCAAAGAATGTCAATTGGGAAGGAAAACTAAATTTTTATTTCGAAGCAAACAACATAATTTAAATGGATTGTTGGAGTTTATGCATACTGACTTGTGTGGTCCTTCTAGAATAAGAAGTTTACAAGGTTACAAGTAGTTCATGTTGCTTA
>VDFB02259928.1:0-62146 GCA_007258455.2 Sequoia sempervirens
TTTGAAATGCTTACTGTTGAAAAAATTGCACAATATATATTGGAATCTTTATAGTGTCGGCGGAGAATGACTTTTATGAAGGAAAGATGAGATTGATCAGACTAAACAAGCAGTAGAATGAAGTGTTGAAAAAATTGCACAATATTTATCAAAATCTTTGAATCTTTGAATCTCTGTGAATGTTTCTGAGGGATTCTAGGGGGAGAATCTTTGTTGATTTCTGGAGAAGTGAGAATTACTTACCAAACTGAAATATGTTTTTTCTATGCAGCAATACCTTGAAAATAGATTGAAAGTTTTGGCTGCACTGAAAAGCAATGGAGTGAATCCTTATCCACATGAGTTTATTGCTACTCTATCTATTCCTGATTTCATAAAAGAGTATCAGAATATAAGCAAAGGACAACATCTTGATGATGTAGAAGTGTCTTTAGCTGGTTAGTGGCAATTCTTATCTTTGTCATCCTTTCTTTTGTCATCATCACTGCCAATCTGAATGATAATTTTGTGGGTATTGTTAACGGTTCTGTTTCTATTTTAGGGAGGATAATGAGTAAGAGGAGCTCAGGAGCAAAGCTGAACTTCTATGATTTGCATGGTGATGGAGTGAAAGTGCAGGTTATGGCTGATTTAAGGTAATTATGGTTTTTTAAGTTATTTTAGGTCTTAGTCTTTTTTTCTTAATTAGTGCTTCTGGTTTTATTTTAGGGTAAACAGACTTTCATATCTTACAAAAAAAATGAACTTTTTTTCTAAACTGATTTCTCTAAATGCAGAAACAATTTGATTAGATGGTCTATTGCATATGATATATGCTCTTCCATAATCGATTAAGTGAGACTTTCTGTTGGGGCCTTGCCCTTGAATAACATGGTCATGCGTACATTTGGAAAATACCATAAAACAGACTTGTTGTGACCATTTCACACATCGCCCCATTACAAATGGGGACCCCCTGTTTTCGCTTTTTGCCTCGGTGTTGCAACTGCATATCGCTTGTCTTTTTACAATGAGGTCATCATTTTGAGGGTTCCAAGTCAGTCAGTCTACCGAGAGTCATCTGAGCCAAGTCAAGAATCCATGCTTGAATCAGCGCGTAAACGTCACCATCGTGCTTAGAAGGCCCAAGAGACGAAGATCGACTGTCGTTTCAGTCAAATCCGACACTTCCAAATTTTTAGGGTTTCTCACCCCGGGCCCCCTATTTTTTAGGACCTACTTTTTTGACACTTTTGGGCAATTCTGGGATCCCTATTTTTTAGGGTCTATTTTTGGAAAGTTGCTATTTTTGGAAAATTTCTATTTTTAGAAAGTTTCTATTTTTAGAAAGGTCACGAGTTTCAAAAATCCACTCAGAAGTTCGAAAAGATCAACGAAACTCTCAGAAAATCGATTCGAATTTTTTTTGAAATTTTGGTGAAATTCTAGAAAATCACATAAAAGGTTCAAAAATCTGGAAAATTTGCTCAAAAATGGTGAAAAATCTGGTAAAAATCACAGAAAATCTTTCGAAGAATGGTTGAAAATTTGAAGAACCAGTCAAGAAATCTGAACATTCATGGAAAATCTGGAAATTCGTAAAGAATCTGAAGCATTCATGGCGATCTGATCATGGTGAAGGTAGGATATGCCTGAACAATCATGTAGGAAACTGAGATATTCGCCTAAGTATGGAGGACCTTCAGCTCACAAGATAATGGTGAACACCTTCAGCCATAAGCAATGCAATGGCAATGAATCTGAGCAAGTCCGCCCCTGTCAAAGCATCAAATGGACAGACACAAGCTGAAGTCCGCCTTGGGAGAAAGCTAAAGTGGCTAAGCATAATCCAAAGTCTGCCTGGTCAAAGATGGAAATAGCTACTAACAGGCTGAAGTCCGCCTTGTCCAATAGCAGCAAGGATGCATGTCCTTGGACCTTTCAAAGTCCGCCATATGCAAAGAGGGAAAGTCTGAAAAAGTCTTTAAGTCCGCCAGCCTTGAGGGAGCATATCCTAAGACCTTCCAAAGTCCGCCATTCACAAGAAGGAGGTGCCAAAAGGTTCTGAAGTCCGCCCAGCAGCAAAGGTGCATATCCTAAGGTCATTCAAAGTCCGCCCAGCATAAGAGGCATGTCCAAAAGGCTTGGAAAGTCCGCCTAGGCATGTAAAATGAAGAAAATCAAAAATTTTACTAAGTGTTGAGGCCTAGCAAAGAGAATTTCGAAAATCTGCTAAGTATGAAGGGTGGAGGATCCTTTCCAAAGGAGAAAGAATGTTGAGACAAGTGCCAAAAAGCTTCAAGGTCCGCCCTAGAAAAGTGGGACATTCAAAAATGCTTGTCCAAAATACTAAGGAGGTCCGCCTAAGAGGATAAAAGAATGATTTTTTTTGGCTAAGTATTAATGCCAAGTCCAAGAGAAAAGTTCGAATATTTGCCTAAGTAAAGAGGCTAAGGGGTGAAAAATGAAGACTTTGGCCAAGTATCATGACACTTTCGAGAGGTCAAATGCCAAGCTTGAAAGGGCACGTGCTAGAGAAAATTTGACTTTGGCAGAAGAAAATAGGCTCAGTGCAATTAAAAATTTCGCCATGGCCGAAGAAAATAGGGATCTGGCATAACATTTATCGACGGAATGGCTAAAATTTTGGCTTGGCTAGATGAAATTGGGAATAGAATTGGCCAGGAGATTGGATAAAAAAATAATATGACGAGAGTCTTGAAAGTTTGCAAGTCTCAAAGGGTTCGACTTCTAGAGAGAGAGTATGGCAAATCAGTGAGAATTCCGGCTTCGGGAGATTAAAATGGAGAATTAAATATGAAATATGCCTGTGCCAAGATGAAAATTGCAAAGAGAGTATGGAATTCGCTTTGAAATGATAAATTCGACACACAATTCACCATGACTTCAGGAGAGAGAGTGTTAACTTCGGAGCTAGAATTCAGGAGAGAGAAAATCTGAATTTGTTTATTTTATTTCTTGCAGGTGGATGGCGACGCGAGGCGAGTCTTCAAAGAAGAAGCAAAGGCATGGAATGGAGGCAAGTCTGCTTCAAGCCAGATAGAGTGAAGGAAAAAGATGGCACAAGCATGAGAAAGTCTGACTTTGCCCAAGCTCAGCATGTCCAAACCTTTTCCGACTTTGCTTGGAGAAGGTATGTCCAGACATCCATTAGATCCGCCAAGTACAATGGCAAACATGATGCAAAGTCCGACCTAGACCAAGAAAAGAAATGTCAAAGTGTTGAGAAAGTTCGCCCCAGTGTAAGAGAAAAGATGGTAGGCACTAGAGAGAGTTTGACTTCTCCCCAGAGATGTTTGTCCAAAGTGGCTTGGAGTCTGACTTAGGCCGAGAGAGAAAACGTCCAAGCTCATGTGAAGTCCGCCCAAGGAGAGAATGAGAAGAATTCACTAAGTGTTGGACAGAAAACAGGAAGGAGGAAGTGGATAAAATCCTTGTCCAGAGATGGAATTTGTCCTACATAGCACAAGCCAAATTCAAAATTGAAGGAAAATCCACAGGCAAAGTTCGTTCGAGCATAGAGATGGCCAAAACCTTGGCTAAATGTTGAATGGTCCACATGAAGGTGTTACAAAATAGCCAAAATTTGGCTAAGTCTAGGAAATACTTCACAGAGGAAATTCCAATTTCCTCCATTGTGGCGAAAGCACAAAGGCATTCTTCTCCAAATTCTAGACACTTGAAAGGATATCCAGACACCTACTCCAAGGGGAGACTTCCAGACTTCAAAGATTCCAGTATAGGTAAGAAGAAGAAATCAAAGTCTCAAAAGGAATCCAGGATCACAGCTAGGAAGGAACAAGCACAACGGACAGAGTCATCGGCAGGGAAAATATTCTAAGGCAAAGCACGTGGAAGAAAAACGAAGCAACCAAGGAAGGCATCCGGCTATCTTGAGTGGCTACCGTCATCTTCAACCAATCGAGGTATTCATCGACGGCCACGGCAACTTCCTATTTTATTGTTGATTTTATAATTTATATAAAAAGGACAAAGTGTCCTCAAATGAGATTTTCTCATTGGTCGAAAGTGACAAACCCTAATTAGGGTTTTATTTTGTAATCTTGGTCGTTGATTTAAAATCAATCTTGGCCCTTGAAATGTAATTGGGGAGCCTATAAATTGAGCTCGCCCCCTCATTTGTAATGTGTGGAGCAGTTATGTATATTTAATGGCATTGAGACTATTTTGAATGATAAAGCTCTTGAGCATGATTTGCCTTGAATCACTTCTTATTGTTGAATAGTAAAGCGAGGTTACATATTGCCTTCCGCCATAGATTAGAATTAGAGTTAGATTAAGTAGAATTTGCTTTGAAGAGTTGTTAAATTGAATGAGAGATTGATCGCATTGACTCAATGGTGAAGTGTAGCTCATACTTTTTTCGAATGGATGATTTGCATTCGATTTGTAAAATGCTTTGAGCTCTTAAGCGCTGGAAGCTTAACTAACCTCATTAGGGTTTAGAAATTCCTTCTCCACAAACCCCTTGAAGATTGCACCCACTTTGCGTGTATGTTTGTCTGAGGGAGGCCCGAGAAACAAAGTGTGGTTTATTTCTCTTCACCGAGTCCTTACTGTCTCTTGAGTTCTTAGGCTTAGACTAGACTCCCCTAAACCCTATTCTTTTTGCCATTTTTTGAGATCCACAATTGAAAGTCCTAATTGAGAGCCTTTAAAGATAAATTTCCTAAGTCCCTAGCTTGTGCAGACTTTCTACGTAAGTCCCCATGTTTATTACCAGCATTATCACAACGACCATTGAGCTTGTCACACTTGAGACCCGACTAAAGAAACCTTGGAATGCGCCATATGATCTTCACCGCCAATCTTAGCATGCAGCGGTGGTTTTCAAAGAGAGAGGATGAGTGTCTTTGGACATTTTATTCTGTGTGTTGATTGGATGATAAAACACTCACCAACAAGACTCATGCTTCCTTGATCCCAAAAAAATATTAAATAAAGACAACTTGAGACAAGTTACAAAATAACTGAGCCTAAACTCGCTGTCTGACATATATTCCATGTGGATAGACAAGAAATCCTAACCAGAGACAAAAGACAGACTAAACAACTGAAGATAGTCAAAACCTATAAAACCGCAATTTGCTCAGAAGCTTCCTCTGTGGGGAAATAGAGCCTCACCAACAATCCTTGTCCACTTTTGCACCTTAGTGTCTGAATTGGACAATCACATAAAACAAAACAATTCCGCAACTATCCAGGCATGGCCTTTATAAGAATCAAGCTAAGCATGTATGAATGGAACTATGATTAACTGGAGTTCACAAATTAACAAATAATACCAGAAGTTGAGATAGTCAAAGTTCAGAGTTGTTTAAGTAATGTAATTATCATAACATGCAAAGTTTTAACTCATTATTGAGCAAAAGCCATTCCAAGTTACTGATACAATAGGAAAATTTCATTGACAATCCCACATTCATTACAAGTAATGTTTCAACAACAGTTTTGGTTTCATAAAACTTAAATAAGCCAGTACCCTAAAGGTACTTTATTGTTTCGTAATAAAAGTTGTTGTTTCTTCCTTCAAGGCAATTTCGAAAAGCCAATACAAAGATATACATCAAAATATAAATGTCCTTTTATTATTCCTATATATTAGCTCATCATAATAGTAATCCTTATCATTGGACCTATTTACTCATTTCATTAAAATTCTGTGATCTTGGTTAAATTATTTTAGCCAGTGAAGCATAAGGTTTGAGTTTTTCATGTTTCAAGTGGTGGGCAGTTCCTGCCAGTGCTTGCTTTTGCTGAATTGATTCACTACTTTATCTACTATTTATATAGAGAAAGCTTTGAGAGCGAAGGAGGGAACTGACAATTTCTTTTCCTTTATAAATTTTAAATATAGGGTGGTGGCTCCTCAGCACAGCACGACAATGGCTCGACACTGGCCAATCTGGACTGGACTATCTGGGGTGGGGCCTTCTATGTGGGGCTGTTGATGATGGCACCTGCTGCTATTCATTGATCTGACGAGTGCTTCTATCCCTCGATTTTGACCTGTTCTATTATCTCTACTAACAATATACATGAGAAAATATCTTTTTGTCTAGCATTTGTGAAGATTGTGGGGCAATAGAGAAAAGTTGGAAATCAAGAATAAGTCCAAGCATGGTAAAAGTAGCCATTATCATCCATTTGAATATCTTGTTTAGTTTTCTAAAAAAGGAAAGTCTAATTTAAGAAATAACACAACTTTCACTTTATAAGTTATAACTAATTGATGGTTTATATCAATTTCATAAGATGTTGTAAATTGTGAGGTAGGTAATAGGTGCAGCTTTACATTGTAGCAGAAAGGTAATGAGTGAGTTGTGGATGGGCACTATTACAGATATTAGATTCATTGAGGGGATTCCTTTGTTTTGTTCGTACATTCATTTCCTATACATGGAATGCCAATGTGAGTGTAAAAGCAGCTGCTTCTAGTGGTATTATGGCCAGTTGAGATTTTTAGAAAACTGCTAGTTGAGAGTTCAGGCTTTTTAATAACAATAAAGATTTTCTAAAAGGATTTATGTATTTTTTGATTGAGGCATTGTTGTGACTTGTACCCATAAGTGAAGGCAGCTCACTGGGTTAATACTTTCAACATCCCAGTCCAAGTCATGAAGTCTGATTTAATGCTACTTTTAATAATAAACCCCATCCCATTTTGGGTATTGAGTGTTACATAAGTAGGGAGTTCTCTTTCCCTCCCTAAATTCAGAAATATATAAATAATCCAAGAGGCCGACTCCGGTGAAGTGGCCCATTATTATTTCAAAATAATATTTTTATTTTATTTATTCAAAATAAGGCCGACCAAATTAAAGAGACACTTTGCTTTGTGAAGAAGCCGACCTTTCATGAAAAGATGTCTCAACGTGTATATATTCAAGGCGATTCACATTCATTAGACAATTCAATTTATTTCCAATACATATTAAGCACTTCTAGAGATCACATATCTTGCAGCTTAGTTGATATTTTGGCATCAAACCCAGATTGTTATAAAGGAGATATCATATCATTCCTTCCTTCCATTCCATCCATTCCGTCCATTCCATTTTTTTTCCCCCAGGGTATTTGTTGTGTCTTATTATTTCATTATTTTTGTTTTGCTGCTTATCTTCATTTCTGGTCCTAAATTTAACATGGTATCAGAGCGGGTTTAAGCAAGATCAAGATCGATTTGATTAAGTAGCAAAGTCTTCTTATCTTCTTCTCATCTAAGGGAGTCTATCTAAGCATCGAAGATGGTTAACGGACTCAAGGTTGAAGATAGGCTTGATGGTGCATCAAACTTCACCTCTTGGAAATTCAGAGTTCTTATTGCACTGGAAGAAAATGATCTTCTAGATTTCGTGGCCAGTGATGTGCCCAAGCCATCCGATGAGGCTGAGAAAAATCAATGGAAGAAGAATGGCACTAAGGCTAGGAAGATCTTGATAGATTCCGTGAAGGATCATCTTGTGCCAATTATATCCAAGATGAAGACAACCAAAGTCATGTTCGAGACTCTTCAAGGCTTGTATGATGAGATCAACAACACCAGCAGAGCTCTTGCCTTGAGACAACAGCTCCATCATATAAAAATGGCTAAAGGAGATTCAGTCATCTCCTTCTTCATGAAGATTACTGAGTTGAAAGATCAACTATATGCCATTGAAGATATAGTTGAAGATAGAGATCTAGTTATGCTAGCACTGAACGGTCTTCCTCAATCTTGGGAGCCCTTTATCCAAAGCATTAGTGGAAGATATGAATTGCCCAAGTTTGATTGTCTTAGAGCTGATCGCATTCAAGAAGAATCCAGGTTGGCAGCAAGAGGGAATGGTCGAAGCTCTCATAATGAAGAAAATCATGTGTTCCACGGCCTTTTGGGGACGGGGACGGGGGGACGGTTGGGGACGCGTTTCTGGGACGTTTCCTAGGGGCCCATTTTTAGGGGACGTTAGGGGACGGCAACATACAAAATACATATATATATATATATATTTTCAAAATTTATTAATATATTATAGACAGAGAGAGGGAAAAAGAGAGATATATGTCAATAAATTAATAATTGATAACAATAATATCAATATATAATTTATAAATAAATCGAGAGAGTAGCAGTATAACAACATAATAGATGTCATTAAAGCATTATAAATTTTTATCATAGCAATATCAAACATCAATAAAACCATAGTCTATCAATATCCAAATGTTTCATAAGAGGATTTTACATTGACATCAAATGGTTGATTTGTGAATTTTTGAGAGACTTCACCTAAATTGATATCACCCGTTGAATTTTATTTGCAGACATAATTAGAACCATTTTTGTTGATTTTACTTGTTATGTTGCCAAATCTTCTATCTTTAGAGGATTCTTCAAGGTTTTTAGGTTTTTCTTACATTCGAGTAGAACCATCTTCTGTAGCTTTGACTGAGAGGATTGATAATGTCAAGTTCAGATTTAGCTTATCTTTGTTGGAGAAATGATATGTTTTTTATTCTAACACCTTGCAAGACAAGTAATCTATGCATAAAAATAATTTCACTTTCCACTGAGTCAATCTAATTCCAGATGTTGCTGAATTTCAAAGTTTGAAAGCAAATTACCCAACAATTGAAACATTTCAAAGCAGCTGCTTTAAGTTTCTCTACTCACAAGATTTCATCAACTATGTGTGATAAAATTAAAACAAGTAACTAAAGCCAAGGCCCCGCAAAACATTTAGCAGCAATATAAAATGTTTAAAAAAACAAAATTTTATATTTTTTAATTTCTGGAGGCTCCATGTACATAGGGGACGGTTAGCTGTCCCTGGGTATGGCGGGGGACATTTCCAACGTCCCTAGCTGTACCGGGGGACGGGGGACCGTTCCCAGCTAGGAGGAAATGTTTCCTACCGTTTCTTGTAAATTTTCCTAATTCGGGGACGGCTGGGGATTGTCCCCGATGCGTCCCCCTGTCCCCGGGATGAATGGGGACGGGTATAGGGGGTTTTGGGGCAGGGGACACGTCCCCGTGTAACATAGAGAAAATCATGTCTTGCTGCTCAAACTTCCAAAAGGAAAGGAAGAGAAGGGAGAAAAGGAAATATCAAGAGGAACAGAGATAGAAAATCAGATTTTGCTCCCGAACCAAAGAAGAAGAAGGATCTTGTTGTGACCTTTTCACACATCACCCCATTCAAATGGGGACCCCCCTAATTTTTGCTCCGTTTCTAGTCTTTTGGCTTTGGTTTTGTCTCTTTCTCTCTCTGTCTCTCTGTTGTCTGCCTTTTTGGGGATGTGCCTGTCTTTGAGCTTAAACTTGAAATTTTGGCTAAGTTTGAGAAGTCAGGATTTTGGATCTTCCGGTCAGTTTTAAGTCAAATTGAGTGAGCGAATTAAAGTCTGAGCTTGACACTGCGTCCAAAGCACCTTAAGCTGCTTGCCGGCAAATTTTGAGCTGAAATGAACAACTTGCTATTTTTAGCAATCTAGGCTTCAGGAGCCAATATTAGGGTTGCATGTGTGCTTTTTCAATGCATGTCGGGAGAATCTTTCTGGGTTTTTCAAGACCTTCGCGATGATATAACATGCAAGTCGAGATATTGATTTTTGAGGCTAATTTTAGGGTTTGCATGCGAAGTTTTTCGGTGCATGTCTTAAGAATATTTTTGGGTTTTCCGAGACCTTCGTGATGATATAACATGCAAGATGAGATGATAACTTTCAGCAGTGCTGCCTTCGGAGGTTGTTTTTAGGGTTTGCATGTTGGAGTTTCCAACGCATGTCTGGATATTCTTTGTGGGATTTTTGGGAGCTTCGCAGTGATGTAACATGCAAACCAAGATCGGGACCTTCTTGCAAAATTGTCTTTAGAGGCTATTTTTAGGGTTTGCATGCAGGATTTTTCAGTACATGTCAGCATATTCATCATGGGTTTTTAAGAGCTACGCAGCAAGGTAACATGCAGGCAAAATTGATCACTTTTCAGGAACTTACTATTTTTAGCTAGTGCCCGCATGCAGTCCAGTTTGCTGGGTTTTTCTGGGTTTTGTGAGATCTCTCGGACTGTGTGACATGCAAACACATCCGGTAGGTGATTGGTCACTTTTTCAGACACTTACTATTATTAGTAGGATCACTCCGACAGCTGCCCAACACTTCAACGTCACGAACAGAGCGACATGCAACAGAAACAGGGTCAAATGGAGATCATTTGAGCAACATTCAAGTTAGATTAGGGTTTCCGGATTCGGGACCTAAAATGAGGGGTCAAATGCCAAAATCTCCAAAAACTGATGTATCCCATTGCAATCAGTATCTTTCAAGGATTCCACTGGTAAAATTTGAAGGCAATCTGAGCACTTACTATTTATAGTAAGTCACTTCTCAAATAGGCTATAAATAGTAGAGCAACGTGAGGCACCAGTGTGAACAAGTTGGTCAACCCATGAGGACCCCATGGAACAAATTCACGTCAAACAAAGTTGCAGAAGTCCTGAAATCAAGCAGTTACTATAAATAGTAAGTCACCTCCAGAAACAGGCTATAAATAGCAGGTCGACACAAGATGGCAATGTGAACAAATCAACTAGATCATGAGGATCCTATGGTGTAAATTTCAAATCAATTCAAGCTACAAAAGTGTGAAAACCAGAGGCTTACTAAATATAGTAAACAAGCGGCGAGCAAGCTAGAAAAGTGGCTAAGGTAGGAGAAATTCCTCCTCACCCCCTAAATGTGCCCATGTTGGAGGTTGGCTTGGAAAAGTTGCTAAGTGTTTGAAATTTCCTCCTCAACACATGAAATGCGCCTTGTCTTGAAGAGAAGCTGAGAAATTTTCTAAGTCATGACAAGTTCCTGCTCAACCCCTCATATGTGCCCTACCTTGAGAGAAGATGAGGAAAATATACTAAGTATTGGAAAATCCTGCAGGGGCCTTGAAATGCACCCATGTCACCTTGCCATGGAGGACGTTGAAAAATATTTTAAGTGTGGAAATTCCACCTCCCCAAGGTAAATGCACCCAAGGAGAGAGGTAGTGGTGAAAGAAATGGCTAAGGCAAATTGAAATTCCTCCTTGATACTCCAAATGCGCCCATAATTGGAGATGGCTTTAGAAAAGTTTCTAAGTGTTGTTAATTCCTCCATGACCCCTCAAATGCGCCCAACTTGCTAGGCTATGGAGAAGTGTTCTAAGTGTTGAAACTTCCTGTGTGGCCCCCTAAATGCGCCCAAATGCACTAGGAAAAAGACGAAAATTGTTGAAAATTCCTCCTTTATACTTGAAATGCGCCCATCTTGGCCTAGAAAAGGACAAAACTTATGAAGATTTCCTCCTCAATATGTCAAATGCGCCCAAACTAGTATAGAAGAAGACAAAATATTTGATGATATAAGAATGAGAAATATGCCCAAGGCAGAGAAGGTATAAAAAATTGCTGAGTGTTGAAATTTCTTGCAGGCCCCTCAATGTGTGCCAAGCTAAAGTGAGGCATGCTGATAATTTTTTTTTTAAGCAATGTGAAATTCCCTGACCACCCCAAGAATGCGCCCATGTTGAAGAGATGCATTGGAAAATTTTCTAAAAGCAAGGGAAGAAATACGCCCAGAGGGGAAGAGTGAGGATAAATTTTGATGATGAAGTATTTTTCTAAGGTATAAATTGCAAAAATTAAAAGTACCCCTTCGTCTATAGACACATGAATTTGGCATTTTCTGAGGGGAATTTTCTTCTGGGTACTGGATATCTTTGACAAGGAATTAATTTTAAAAATTTTCACACCTCGCCAAGAATTTTAAGATGAAGATTTTTGATGGGCACCTGATTAATGGAATTTCCTAAGGAAAATTAAAATTTTACTAAGGCAAGAAGGAAAAAGTGTTAGAAATAAAATGCCTTGACTTGTGAAATTGAAGTTAGATGCCTAGAGGGTTTTGATTAAATTCCTGAGGAAAATGATCTTCCCGAGCCAAAGATGGATAAAATAAAAGTATCAATGCCTCAGCCAGTGAAACGAATTTCTTAAGGGAGCCATTGAACTTATTTTCATAAGGTGATTTTAAAATGCTAAAGTGAAGTGCACCTACACCAGTGAGGATAATTTTTGAAGTTCTAGAAGGTCAAATATTCTAGATGCCAAATGCCAAATGTTGCAGCTTCCAGAGGAGGGAAATTCAAATTCTTACAGCAGAGTAGTGGAAATTTAATAACTCAGCTAAATTAGCTTCTTCTAGAATTCGACTTGGCTATATGAGATGTGAAGTTTTGTTATTTTCTCCATTGGCTAGCAAGGTTGACTTTGATGTTCTAAGGTGAAGAAGATTGCAGTGTGAGGAAAATTGAGGGTGAAGAAATTCGAAGTTGAGCTTTGAGGAGGGATAAATTCAAAGTTGAGAAGTTGTTGAAGTAAGCTTGGGTCGAATTTCTTCTAAGTGCTGGAAGTTTTGCTGCTGTAGAGAAAATTCTCTAAGGGTTCAGAGGAATTCGAAGTTGCTGAAAGGAGGTGTTGAGGATGGCTGAAGCAGATAGAAGGGCGGCTGGCAAGGAAAATAATGTTGAATCCAGCAAGGCAAATGCATCCAGATAGGCCGTGATCAAGAAGCTGAGCAAGTCATTCCTGCCGGAGTCAAAGCTGGGCAAGTTGAGTGACACAAATTTAGGCTCTTTCAATATGGAAGCTTTCAAAAGCTGAATGATGGGAATTGGAGGCCACCGTCCATCAATCACTTCGCACAATATGGTTAGAAGCGGACTTTATGTAGTTGCTTGTTTTCCACCAGCAATTTAGTGCCCGGAGTTGATCATGGAATGTGCTAACTGCTACAATCCAGAACAAAGTACTATTATTGCACCTGATGGCAAGTTGTTTGCCAACCTCACACCTGTAGCCATTGGTGAAGCATTTGGAATTCCTGCTTACGAGAAGATGATTTACAAAACGAGAGAATGTGCTGAGAGAATGTATGCTTCTACATTTGACAGATGTGTTGATATGATAAACTCTCGTTGGATGAACAAGCCTAAGCCCACTTGCACGAAGCTGCCAAAGCAGATAATTTTAGAGGACTTAAAGCAGGAATATTGTGATTTGATTATGATGCTCAATAGAGTTGGAGGATGCCCCCAGGTGTTCATCTTTGAACCTTGGATGTTTTACTGCATCAACCTTGTGCTGGAAGGCAAGGAGCATATTGACTGGGTAGTGATGATCAGTGATAATTTGCATGAACAACTCCGGAGTTTGAGGAGAACAAAGACATTTTACATGGGCTCATACATCATCTACATGTTGGCTCGTATGACAAAGTACAGAGGAATATCATACAAGGAGCCTATTGGGTGTGGCTCTGAGCAATTTAAGATACATGAGGCTTGTCCACAGTTGCACTTGACGAGCACGTCTCACTACAAAAGGGTCAATGATGCCTTCACAATGCATATCATGAGGATGCTTCAGCAAAGGACTCATCATAGAATATCAAAAGAGGCACAAGAGATGATTGAGAGGTATGGATGTTGGTTTGTCCAATTTCTGAAGTTTACTTACATCAGGTTGCAGGGGTTTTCATCATATCCATACAGATTGCCCAAATACCCCACAAACAGAATGTTGATGTTAGAAATATCTAGGCAATTCATTGCCTATGATAAGATTCAAAAGAAGAAAAAGAAAGGAGGACTTGACTTCTCGATCATCATGGGAAATTCGGATGAAGTTTGCCCTTCACTGCAGGCAGCCAAGGAAGCTGAAAACGAGCTTCAGTTTTTCCACCTCTGTTATCACACTAGCAGACAACATTATGATCCCCACAGGAATATCAGATGGATACTGTCAAAGGAATTCAAACATAAGGCAAATATTGAAGACTTCTGGGCAAGTGCATCAGATGAGGTTGAAATAAGAAGGATGTTTTCTAGAGTACCATTGAGCATAATTAGAGAATGTGAGATTGTCCCAGTGCCAGACCAGGTAGATGAAGATATAAATGTTTTACACCCAGATTTTGAGACAGTGAGGAGTACACCGCTCCCACCTTCGGATTGGTCGGAGCCAAAAATTACAGATTTGGATACACTTTGCATACCATTCCTGACGTTCACGAGAAGTTGGGTGGAGAAGCATGTGAATAGACTTAAGAGAAGGTCAATTCCTCTTACTTACAACTTGATGGGAGATCATAGGTCGCCAACTGTTACAAAGAAGAAGCAAGTTGCCTGAGCTCCAAAGTCATGAAGGAAAGAGCTAGTCCAGCCAGAGCCTTAGAGGGTTGAGGAAGCATCGCATACACCCTTGAGGGCTCATTCTCCTAGTATACAAGAGGTTTCATTATTTCTAGATCAGAGGGAGAGATTGGATAAAGAACGGGAATTACAAGAGGAAAATCAACCACCTCGTAGGGAGTTAGTTGGTCAGAGCACCAATGTACCTAGAACAGAAAACCAGCAGGAGGTAGAGGAAGAAACGACCACGGATACTCGCTTTCAACGGGAGATTGATGCGGCGTTAGAGGATGATACTGCTACAGGGCAAGAGGCCCAGGGTTCAGGAGATACTCAGCCTATTGAGGTTGATGAGCCTGGTCAGAATAAAAGTAGAGAGGAAGTACATGAAGAAGAGGCAAGGGATGAACAACCGTTCATTATTTCTGACTTGCAACAGGTAGTGCTAGATTGGCTTAGGGATAGGATGAGGAGGAGCCCCATTGAAGAAACTAATCCAATAGTTGAGATGGAGGAATTCCTGAGTAGGATCAGTGCACCTCCAACAAAGAAGAGAGCTAGGAAGTTTTCAAAGATTTCAACAGATGAAGATGGCTCTCGCACCCTTCATGTGGCTGTACCAGGGTTTGAGTGCGATTGAGATGAGGCCATTCCAGAGAATTATGTAATCACTACCATGGAATTGGGCCGCCCCACTGGAGCACAAATAATTGAGGAGTGCGATAACTCCTACCAGGCACTCAAAGACAGGTTGCTTCAGACTGAAGGAAAATATAAGAAATTGAAGGAGTACAAGACATTGATTGGTTATGTACAACACTTGTCTCGTCCTTTTGGGCAAGAAAATCTTGAAATTGAGCTCCCAGCTGAGTTTCCCAGAGAGTCTGTTAGCGGCTTGGAGGACTTGAGGAAGATAGCACAGGAGGCGGATAAATGGGTTGCTAGTGTTCATGCTGAGACAAAAAGGTTTATGGAGGATCTTGCTCATTCTTATCAGCAGGCTTCCGACATTATGGCACGGATGGATGCAATTGATCAAGCTTGGGGCAATGCTCGCATCTATCAGAACAAGGTTGTTCAGTGTCTGGAGGCTTTGATGCATTCACCCTTGCTGAGTTTGGTCGAGGGAGGTGTGATTCAGGAAGGTGCTAGGTACGACTTTACTGGCTGGTATTCTTCAATGGTCACGGGCCAAGGTTTCTTTGATGCAGCATGGGCAGATTCAGCCAGAGTCAGAAAGGCCATGGGGAATATTATAGATGGAGTCCTGAACACGCTTGAGGCTATCTTTGCTAGGAGATTGACTTCAGAGGAGGTAACTATGAATAGTTTGAGGAGTGGATTGATGCCTTTCTTCTCTGAGGTAAAGGCTTTTGTGCAGGATGACTCTGAGAATACCTCGACTTTCTCCAGCCTAATTCATAATACCCAGGATGCCTTGACCACTTGGAGGAAGTCTTGCACTCGACATGGGGCAGATGGTAACAGTACTTGAGTTTTAGCTTGATCATATCCCAAGTATTTCAGTTCAGGAAGTTGAAGCAGTACTGGCCAGGTTCATTGATTTCGCAGCCAAGGAGAAAGAAAATGGAAACACCCTTTTGGATGATGATCTTCTGGAAGATGATGGTGGGCATTAATTTCCTATGCTATTTTGAGAGTGAGTGGAGGATCCACTGTTCATTTATTACCCCACTCCTCTTGGTGGCGGTTTTTAGGGTGAATCTTGTTTAGGGCTGAGGTGGCACAACCTAGGCCATCCAGCCGATTGCCATCTGAGCCGTCCATTGGACTGGGCCATCTATAAAAGGGGCATCCCCCCTCATTTGTAATTCATTAGATATTAGATTAGAGAGAATAGCAGAGCATAGAGAGATAGCTTAGCATAGATTGATAGCATAGTTTGGAGAAGGAAAGTTTTTCCTTAGAGAGCTTTGTAAGAAATTGTTGTGAACACTCTCATAATAAAGAGTTTTTCATTGATGATGATCTCTTCTTTTGTTGTGAGCAGCTAGCAAGATTTCTTCGTCCTTCTAATTCAAGTAGGATCCTAAAGTAGAGTAAATTTTATTTCATGCAAGTAGATAGTAATCGTGGAATGTGGTTTTCAATTTGAACAAGCTTTGTTTAGTCCATACCACTAGCAAGCTTACTGATGGTAAGTTTGCCTTGCGTGGTCAACTGGAAATTTGTGAATTTTACTTTGATTATGATTCACATGGTGGCATGCGTCGTCGTGATGGTGTCTTTATGTTGAGTTGTGATTTGAAAACTTTCGGCTACTCCTTGAAGATTGCACCAGTCCTGTGGAAGCTGTCCGAAGTGAGGCAAAGCAGAGCTCGGTTGAAGTCTGTGAGAGTTGATCACCACATCCCACTCTTAGATTAGTCCTTAGCTTTCTAATCCCTGCAGCCATTCAATTCAATACATTTCTGGTTAGTTTAGGGAAAAAAAGAAGAAGAGGGCTTTATAGACATACCTTTCGAGTCGAGTAAAGTCCCCTTTCACTTAGTTAACTGTTTGTTGCCGAACAATTATGTAAGTCCCCCTTGCGATTACCAGCAAATCACATCAAGGCAACTGAGACTATCCACTGCATAAAGGAACCTTGGAGTTGAACGCATGAACTTTCTTGCAATCTTAGCATGCAAAATACTTTGATCAAGAGAGGATAGAGTATCTGTTGGAAACTTTATTCTGTGTTGGTGCGGTCACAAAAAACACATCAACAGATCTCTCTCACATTCAATGTTTCAGATGTGACAAGTATGGTCACTATGCTCGAGATTGCATAACAAGACCATAGCAACATGCTTATACTGCAAATGTTGATGATGTGTGACCTCAAAAGGAATCCAGAGACAACTCAGGGGGATTTCTATTCATCTCTGCTCTTTCAAGAAATGTTCCAATCGACAATGACACTTGGTTGATTAATAGTGGTGCTTCACGACACAGTACAGGATATCGAGAGCATCTTTCAGACTTGGTAGAAAAAGAAACCAACTTGCAAGTGATAATTGGAGATGATGCTTGTTATTCAGTGAAAGGTGCTGGAGCCACCTCTCTTCATCTAGATTCTGGCATTCCTCTTCATTTGAGTGATGTCTTGTTTGTGCCAGGAATCAAAAGAAATCTTGTCTCAATTTCAGCATTGGAGGACAAAGGGTACCAAGTTGCATTTTCTAAAGGGAAAGTTCTTGCTTGGCCGAAGAACTCTAGCATCAAAACAATCTGTGTGATTGGTGTTCATCAAGAGAGTCTATATAGAATTTCTATTCGTCTAGTTCAAGCATTATTGCATGACTCCACTAGTTCAAGTGAGCTATGGCATAGGAGACTTGTAGCAACCTATCCTTTCGGTAAAATTAAAATTTTCATAATTTACATCCTTCAAGTATGTAGACGTGTTATCATGACATTGCAATAAAAAATTTCCTTTTCTTTATTGATAATACATGAACATGTTGCTATATCAATTACAATAAAGATTCCATATAATAACTTCACAAGTACATGAGACAAGAACACATACCTTAACTGACATAGCTCCAATAAGCTTTAGAACAAATAGTAGTAAGAAGGTCCAGGAGTCTGTCCTTTCAAATCTTGGTACATCGGCCGCTTGCTGTGGAGGAGAAACATCACTCGGGCACTTTTCCGCCAACCACGGACTTATAATGCGGTCCCCCGCACACCTATTGTTAGATAGATGGCCCTCCCTTCGAAGAAGAGATTGGTAGGGTATCCTTTAACGATTACCAACTGAGCATAGTGATGTATTCCTACATAACTAGGTCCTGTGCATACGACATCTCTTGAACTAGTATGTACTTCGAGATCACAATGAACTAACAGTGTAGTCTCAACTATTTCACACCTAAGTGGATGTTGTACATTTCACTACTTTGGCCAAAGTATTATCATTCAGTACTTCGAATGAAGGTCATCTATCATAAACACTACTCAGGGCCGATTTGCCTTTAAGCTTTCTTACACTACACGTAGGTTGGTCTATTCGGGGTAGTCCGTACCCTAGACGTCCTACATCAAGCTAACTACTAGAAAGGAGGGCAACTTAACAAGTACTCACAATTTTCCCTCCTAAACTGGACATCTTCATCCTAGGAGTTTCATTAACTTGACTAAGTTAATCTACTAACTTGTTGTGATCGGTACTTATTTCAATGCCTTCATTTTTGTCCTAGTATTTAATAACTACTTAAAGCATATTCTCCTTATATGGAGATCATACAAGTAATGCAATTCTCACAATATGCAACCTTGAACCTTCATTCAATTTACTCTCTATGTACAAGTAGACAAGCAATTCACATAATAACTCATTCTTTCTTTCACATAGAAATACAGCTATGATTGACTTTCTACCTATGCACAACAGTAAACACAAAGATTCTTTTTCATTTAAATAATCAAGAATGGAGTGGATAGTAGAAGAATATCCCATGCCTGATTTCAAAGCTTTCCTTCGAAAGATGAATTTGTTGCCTATCTTCTCAACACCTCAGCTAAAACAAACAACTGGCAAATCCTTTTCAAGCTTTTGCCCCATCTCACACAGATTATTCTCCTAGAATGATGTCACTCTAACTCAGATTTAAACTCTTCTAAAAATGATTTCTCAAACTGTCAATGGTCATAGCTGAGTGAAGCTTGGATTAACTGGTAATGGTGAACTGGTAATCTCATAGCACCAATTCTTAGAATTACAATTGACTCTTAGCAAATAGAACCTCCATAGTATATGAATGCTCTCAGCATTATGATTACTTCCAGAACATAGAGATGCTCTCAGGAAATATAGAAACTCTTAGCAAATGATTACTTTCAACTTTCGGAATTAAAAACCTCTCTTAGTAATTAGAAATGCTCACAGCAATATGGTTGCTCTGGAAATATGAATATTACTCAGGAAATATAAATACTCACAGGAAATATGAAAGAACTCTCAGAAAATATGAATACTCAGAACTGTATTGCTTTGAATGAAATATGAATAAACTCCCAGGAGAATAAACAAGTACGAATTTCCTCAATAATACTAGAAAAATCTCTTGCAAAGGAAGAAATTCTACTTCAGAAATGTGTTGGATGAATGAGTAAAGTCGCCTTTATATAGTTCAAGAAACTCAACAAACTCGTCATCCTGAGGCGTCCAAGCTGCCAGCACTGAGACTTGAAAAGGTTTTTGAGAGAATAGAGGCGAAATTCTCAAGTATATCTTTATCCCTTCAAGCTACGACTTCACATGGCGAATGCTTAACACCTCTCAGCCGTTGCAGATTTTTAAGGTATTTTGACACAGTCAGATTGAAAATTCGTTTCAGATGAGAGGTTAAGTCTATAATGTACCCACATCGCCATTTTTGTTGCCAAAAGAACCGCATATGCATCGTGCTCAAAGACCAGGTTGCGGCCAGTGTGTCTCAGGCGCGAGCTTCTCCAGGCGCGCGATTTTATCGACGCCGTTTTCTTTTGCATGGGAATGAAATCCCTAAAACGTATTTCCCTTTTTCAAAAGTCTTCATCAAATATTTCAAACAAATGCTCGACTTCCTCATGTTGCGATTTATAAAGATTCAAATACTTTAACTATATTACTTTTCCGTATTTATTCTCTTGAATTTTTACGAATTTCTCCACTTAATTTAAAAATATAAGTGTCATTTGAACTTTATTCGATTTCAATTCTACTCAAGGTAATGTAAAATTTATAAATTTATATTCAGAAGTTTATATATATATATATTTAATCACAATTATATATATATTTATATATTTATATCGTAGATTTATTTACTTAAACTTATATATGCATTCATATATTTAAATATATTTACATACATATTTCAAGTAAAACTATAATATAAATATATATTTATATATTATTAAATATATATATTTACATGTATAAATATTTACACGTATATGTATTTAATTATTAAATATGTATAATGCGAGCCAATCAGCATATATACCTACGTATATGTGTTAATATATGTATATGTAAATTCCTAGACAATATTAAATAATATAATTAATATCCATTCACGTGCACCACACAAAGGTCAAAGCATAGTAAGTCAGACAAATAAGTAATCATCACTTGCAAAGCACAAGGAAGTAAACATAACTCCAAAAGCCTAAGGATGACTTATCTAGACCAACATAATTGACTTGGTTTCTCAGAACCTATGCTGACATGTGTGTATGCTCAATTGGTACTTGTTACTGCTTACCCGACCAAGCTCCTCCCCGAGTGATATTTCTCCTCTGCCTGGAGGATTGGTCCTCTTACCTGCACACCGTGACACGACAACGGGAGTCATATGCTCAAAACAAAGCAGAATACATGAAACATTTCAAAAGTTAGATTATTCACAAATCAATAACCTTCTATTCTCCTTTATGCAGTATTTCACCAAGAATAACATCAAATGAAACAACATTCATTTTGAAAACAAGGTACAAGCATCATTAATTCACTTCCAGAATTCACATTTACTCTATCTAGTAATGGTAAATTGTAACGTCACAATTTGGGATGTAACAAGACTTGCTCACCTACAGTTCAGAGCTCTTCCATCTATGGAGAAGATGGTTACTGGTTTACCGAAGCTCAGTCAGGAGCACGATGGCATTTGCAGAGGATGTGCACTAGGTAAGAATATTAAGGGTCCTTTTCATAGTAGTGAAAGTAGATCAAAAGGAATTTTAGATCTTGTTCATTCTGATTTATGTGGTCCAATGTCTGTGGCATCCTTGAGTGGATTTTTATATTATGTGATTTTCATTGATGACTATTCTCGAAAGACTTGGATTTACTTTTTGAAGTCTAAGGAGTCTGAAGAAGTACTTGATAGATTCAAAGAATTCAAGGCTCAAGTTGAAAACATGTCCGGGAAAAGGATTAAGGTTCTGAGATCTGACAATGGAGGAGAATACACTTCTGGAAGTTTCCGTAATTTTTGCATTGAGGCAGGGATCAAGAGGGAGTTTTGTGTTCCGTACAACCCTCGGCAAAATGGATTTGCAGAAAGAAAGAATAGATCCATAGTTGAGGCAGCCAAAGCTATGATTCATGATCAAGATCTACAAACCTTCCTTTGGGAAGAAGCTTCCAAAACTGCAGTGTATGTTCAGAATCGAAGTCCTCATCGAATATTGGAAAACATGACTCCTGAAGAAGCCTTCACAGGTGTGAAACCTAAGGTTAGTCATTTAAGAATTTCTGGTTGTCCTGTTTATATTCATGTGCCTAAGGATAAAAGATCCAAGCTAGAACCATCAAGCAAGAAAGGAATATTTGTGGGTTACAGTGAGTCTTCAAAGGCCTACAGGATCTACATTCTAGGGAAGAAACAAATTGAGATCAGTAGGGATGTCTCTTTCGAAGAGGAAGTAGCCTTCAAAAGATCTAAAGGGTCTTACACGGAGATAGAAAGTGAAGAACAGGAGACACCTCAGGATATGGGCATTTCTCCTGATCATACTCCTGAGATTTAGAGTGTAATGTCCCTTTTTGGCCAAGTCACTTAAACTCAAATCTTGCATTCAAGTTTTACTCAAAGAGACATTAGAATGTTTAGAGATCAATTATCAAACATCCCACTACTCACTATGAATGATTCTTCTATAATATATTTTCTATGTACATTAGATACTAACATCTTCAGGTTCAATAGACATAATTTGATTATTCCGTTTATCATTGTAGCGGATGAATAAATATGTTATTACCTATAAGGCTCAATAATTGCTGCAAGTATTATTATTGGCACAATCATATAAATACATATATTCTATCGGATAGGTATATACCACCACTTCTAAATGACTCAATATTTATATCTTTATTCCTATATGAATGCATCTATGCATATTCTATTTTGCTAACATTACGTAAGTAGTGCATATTCTTCCTTATATCACTTTCCATATATATATATATATATATATATTATTGATGTCATATTATTTATTATCCAATTTATCTATATCGATGGGTGCATAAATAAACAACCATCATCCCTTACCTGTTGATGACATACGTATATAATCCTTTCAGAATGTTACTTACTTTCCTTTTACTCTTTCGTCCATTCCATGTCCTTCCTTTCGAGCTTCAACTAATTGATGCCTTCTTAGTTCAGCGAACTATTGCCCTTGTTCGTCGAAAGTTTCCATATCTCCAGCCACGGTGGTCCCGTCTAGGGTGGTGGCGTATGTTTATTATAATGATCATCCTTCAATGAATGAGGGATTTGGACCGAGCGCTACCCAAACTCCCTTAGCCACGGTGGGCCTTTCCCTAGTGATGATGACTTTGAAAGGCACGATAATCATTTATTTATAGTAGTGACTAGTCGCACTTCATATATTGAATATATCCCCTAAAAACGACAATCACACTATTGATAAGCTATTAAGGTTTGATTATCCATGTCAACACTAGACACAGAGGTGGCAACGATTAGATGGCTCCATGTAATCAAGAACCCGAGTATCAATGGCTCATTCAATTAATTACAAAGCCCGTGGATAATGTTCAGGGTAATAATATCAACCATCATCAAACACAATATAACTAAGTGCCCCCGGTTTGCAGAATAATCCTTTCCTCTCTAGCGATGATGTTCATCCTGCCCGTGTTCTGTTCTCCATCAGTGATTTGTCTTCAGGGAATCGGAGAATGATCTTGAGTCCGATTCTCTACTATTATCATTGGAACGGTGATCTACAGGTATCGACGCTAGTGTATAATGATGCTAATGTGAATGTGGAAGTCTCAGTTTTCCCTCCAGACCTGTATTATTTCGAATTTAAGTGTTGGATACTCCATATAGAAGTTTCGTCCATCCACCTACATGGCCTACATGCAAAATATATAACACTACTGAGTAGAGATCCCAATATTGATTTTTTTAACTAGGAACCGCCCGCCTTTTTTGTCCAACATTTGCCATATCTTTATATCCCTATCTTGGCCAAAAGGCGTGCCCATTCCGCAAGGGACGTGCCTGACCCGCATACTTCTTTTATTATAAAAATATTATGTGTCTTTTAAATAATCATAATTTCTATTTATATTAGACTTTCATATGAATATTATAACATCCATTATACTTGCAATTATAATATATTTTATTTTGATTTTATATACTTTAATATCCATTAGATCATAAATATATAATATTTATGGCATTTTTTATTTAGAATATTCATAATTATAATATTGTCTTTAACAATTATAATTATGTAATACCGGATGGTTAAATAATTAATTATACTTATTTGTTCTTTAAATGTCACGATTTCGGGGACATGACATAGAGGAAGTCTATTGAACTAGAAGAGTCTATTGATCTAGTTGATCCCATAGAACCTACTGATGGTCCGAGAGACATTGCTATATGTTATACCCAAACCAAATTTTTTGCTTCATTAAGGCATTTTGCTTAAAAGAGTCTAAACCTTGTAAAAATGATGTCAAAATACAGTTTTTGAGCAAGTCAAATATGGACTTTGGTCAGTGTCATGTCAGTCATCAACAACAATTGGTCAGTACTTGGAGGTCAGAACCTGAACCTGGGACTCAAAGCAGGATATGTTATGATGGAGAAGTGCTTCACGATGATTTTATACCCTTACAAGGTCAATTCACTGGCCAGAAAAGTGTTTACGGATACAGAAACAGATGAAGATTTTTGCAGAAAGTAGATCTGCGCCCTTGTAGCCCAGGGGTGCCCTTCTTTTTGAAGGCTCAGATTTAGTTGCATGTGCTTGCAGATATGTTCAATCTCTTCAGCATTAGTCCAACTTTCCGACGAGCTATCAAGCGAAGTCATCCGAAGTGCAGCACTCCGACAATTGATGTCAGAAGCGAAAGGTACGAGGAGGTTGCATGTCACAGAGGTTATCAAGTTTTTAGTTTCTACGCTCCCGTAGCCTAGGGGTGCCCTTGAATTTGACCCCTCAGATGGATGAATCTGCAAATTCTGTTTCTCAGAGATCTTTTCTAACTCAGTTCAGCTCCGCAACGCACCAGTTCGCTAGATGATCCAACATTTTGAGTGATCATGACAGAGGTTCTATCGAGCACGTAAACCAGAGGGTGGAAAAATGTAGAAATACACACCTGTACCTCTGTAGGCCAGGGGCACCTAGCCTTTAGGCCTGCTAGAAGGAGTTTTTATCAATTACAGTCTTCACGAGACTTGTGCAAAATTACTCTAGCTATCCAACGAGTCCAGCCATCAACCTCTGGGATTTGGCAAACGCTTGTACATGAAGGTTCAGTGTAGAGTGCTGAAGAAATCAGATAGTCGGAAAAATGGCTAAGTATGGAAAATACACATCCCTTTGGGAAAGGCGCCCTTCTTTTTGAGGTCTTAGAAGCAGTTTTCTTGCTTTGTCACCTCTAGAGACATCTCTTGTAAGTTGTTCTAGCTACGCAGAGAGATTAACGATGCGTGAATCGGAGCACTCCAGCTCCTAGTGTCAAGGGTCAAAGTGTGGCGTTCGGATGAAAGTTACACTTTTGTCAAATTAGTGATTGCACCTTCACAGGCTAGGGGCGCCCTTGCTTTTGGGGTTCCTAATGCAGCTTTCAGATGGCTTACATACAGTCGTTGGATGCGGAATCCTTCCAGTCACACAATGAGCCTATCATCTAGTTAGTGGGGGTCATCGTTCACCGGTAGTGGCAATTCGAAGCGCCAGATGGAAAAACGGAGAAATGGCCAAGTCTGGAGACCTTGCATCAATTTAATTAAAGGGGCCTAATTTTTTGAGGTGTCAAACGTTGTTTTTAGCAGTTGCAGCTCCCAGTAGACATTTCATCCTTGCTCTGACAGCTTCACAGTGGATATCTCGGCTCAGTCACAACATCACTCAGTCACCCAGAAATCAAAGCTGAACATAGGCAATTGTAACTTTGCAGTCAGCTATAAAATAGGAAGTTAGTAAAAAAGCTAATAACTCTTGCAAATGGACGCCTGAAGGGTCAAATGAGGACTTTTTGGAATCAGTGGATTTTGCTGAATGCATCCGAATGCTGAGACTTTTGCTAACTGATTAAAATAATATTTAATTTCACGTTTTGCATGCAAAGCTTTAAAATGGCGATTTTCTTCAATAATTTATTATTGGCACCTTTTTAATGTTTTAATCTTAGATTCGCATGGTAAAGCTAATTCAATATTTTAATATTATTTTATTCCCGGGATTTTGAGATAGTATTAGTTCAACTGGAGGGGGTCCAATCAGAACCTTTCTTTTGTTAGTCAGGGTTTAAAGCCGAGAGTGGCACCATTATGCAATGATTTTCTCTATTTATTCAACATGGCATCCATCATTTCATTCATCTAGCTTAGTAGAGGCAAATTTCCTTTAGAGTTGGGCGAATTTCATCAGTAGTCAAAGTTCGAAGACATCAAAAATATTCTTTTGTAGGTACAAGTCTAGATTTATTAGCAAAATTCAAGGCAGAGTGGCAATTTTAGCAGAAGAAAAAACATCAAAACCTCTATTTTCTGTCTAAATTTTTCTATTTCTCATCTTAATTTCTTTCACATGTGTTGAAGAATTGGTGACTTTTGACAAAACAAATCATCTGGGTCGATTCAGCATAGCTTCCTCAGTAAAACCCATGTGTTAGAATTTTTTAGGAAAATTTGTTCCAAAGCATCAGTTCTCGAGGCTCTAATTTTCTTAACTGAAATTCCTTTGCATGGTGGAGTAGAAGTCAATTTTTTGCAAATCTGACGTTCTGGGTTGTCTTAGAATCTTTTTCTGGACAAAACCCATATCTCAGAATTTTTCGTGAAAATTGCCCTTCGATAGGCTATTTTTAGCCTCAGCAGGGTATTTTTAGCTTTCCAAAAAAGGTTAGCAGAATATAGCCGTGTTCACAGTCAATAGGTGAGTTTTTCAAAATTTAATACACTCAACTCGAATTCAAGACCAAAACGGTCTTGACTCATGACTTCATCGGGACAGTTGATATGAATCTACATAAGGTGCTTCCATAAGCAGTCTTGGATCCAGTCAAGATAAAAGATTTGATACTTCAAAACATTCAGCAATTTGGGTTGCTTGAGGCCGCTTCTATACCTATCTCAGTTCATTGCATAGAGTTCGTAATGTCTTGTGTCAAACATTACAATTCTGCTACTCACGAGATACAGTCATTAGATGGACAGGTCATATGCAATCTCAAACCCCTGGATGTCGAGAGATGTTTTGGTATTCCTCAACATCTGAGCAGTTTAGTCATTTCCATGGAGCATTGTGAGCGAGCATTCAATGTTGATATGGACAAGTGTCAAAGTAAGATGGCAGAGAGATGGTTAAAATAGAAGAAGAACAAGTTGTTGAGCAATGTGAGTTGTGGTGAATATAAGGATGAGTATGCGATTTTGAGTACACTTCTCAATTGTGTCTCAAATCATGCAAATGCAAAAAAATTTCAGCCCTGGATGTATTATATCATTGGTCAAATCATCTCTGGGCGAGAGCATTATGACTGGGCATCCTTCATCAGCGATGTTCTTCACGAGCAAATCACTGGTTTTCTAGTTGCCCACCAGTTTCACATGTGTTCCTACCTCGTATACTTGATCGCATATCAGGGTCAGTTTAGAGGATTGAACATAGTGGGCATACTCACTGTACAGAAAGTCTACCATTACTATGACCAGCTTGAGTTCACGAAGGCTGAACGACATTTCAAGCTTGTGCATGAGGCTTTCTTGACATACATAGTGAGGAATTTGGACCAGGAGTTGCATGTTCTTATCTCAGCGGTTGCTAGAGTAGTGATGGTTGATTGGGCGGACTGGTTCATTCAGTTCCCTACATACACCTACATCCGCGTCTACGGATACACGGGAAATCCAGCCATGCTTCCACGCTATCCTTCGGATAGGATAGTCTTCATGGAGTTCTTGTGGTAACTATACGATGTTCATCGACATGTGCGCCACAAGTGTAAACAAGCTGCCAACTTTCCAATGCAATTTGGAATCTATTGGTACAGAACGACAGTTGATGCTAAAGCTGTAGGACAGGAGTTGGAGAAATACAAACTCAAGTACCTTGTCGACACCCGCACCTATGATCCTTGGGGTCATTATACATCATGCCTTGGTGGTCGCCCATACCATAAGCCCACAATGGAGGATTATTGGGTGAACTGCGAGGGTGATTTTGAGGTGTGCAGATGCAGCTATAGCAGGTTCTCTCTCCCACAGATTTCTGTCTTCTTGGCAGAAGATGTGGGAGGTTTGTCAGATGATGAGGGAGATACACTTCCTCAAATTTTTAGAGAGTAGGTTGATACACAACCACTTCCGACTGTTGATTGGTTTGCCAAAGAATATTCATCAGTGAAGGAGAGGTCTAGTACAGTTATTCAAAACAGTATACTTTACCTCGAGAGCAAGAAGACCAGGAGGGTAGTCATGTCTAGAACAGAGTCGCCACCAGTGGATGCTTCACTACCTTCCTCGTCTAAACCCAAACAAAAGAAAAGGAGTAACCCTCCTAAGAAGAGTCAAGCGCCTAACAACTCAAAAGGGAAGGCACTTGCTATTGAGACACACATGGAGCCTGTCAGAGAGCCAGTTCAGAGTTTTCCAGAGCGTGAGGTTTAGCCATGCATACCATCACCGACACTAGAGCAGTCTCCAGTTCCAATTCACATTGATTTGAACTTGGACTCACCACTTTGCAGTAACACCTCTACACATTCACTCTCGTCAGAGCCTCTCATTGGTAGTACAAATCCTTCTAGTGGGATTAGTCGAGACTCGTCTTGGCTTGAGAATCAACTGGGTAGGAAGAGGAGGCAGCCATCGTACGTACTTGATCATTCAGATTTTGATCATGCCTACCAAGATGCGCCCGACAAGAGGATCAAGAAATAGGTCCATGTGGAGAGGAATGCTGATATGGAGATTGTCATTGAGACTGCAGTACCTCCAGAGGGGAAGAGTCTGAATGAGATTGAAGTTCAGGACTTCGAAGTGATCATAGTCAACCTTGGTCGAAGCACATGTCAGACAGAGGTTGATCTCCTACAAGTTGCAACAGACAGCGCAAGGGATAGAATACTGAAAGACGAAGAAGATAAGGAAACCCTCAAGGCTGAAATCCAACAGCTTCGTCAATACGTTTCTAGCCTTGTACACAGAACGAAAGATGTCACCGTCACAATCCCACTGATGCTAGAGCCACTGGCAGAACGGGGTCAGCTTGATCACCTGGTTGCTTACGGCAAGCGTTTGGAGGATTCAGAGGAGGAGTTCATTACTAGAGGCCACTTTGTGCTTGCAGAGTTATACCAGTTGCGGTACAATGCATGTGAACTCCGTCTACGTCTCCAGGATGAGGAGCGAGACTTGGTGATGGACAAACTCAGAGATGAGATTATGATTGCTCACCTAAGGATGGCATATGAATTAGTCACAGATGCAGAAGACAAAGAGGCTATCTACACTTGGAGGACACAGTTGATCTTCAAGGCGAAGATAGAGGAGATAATGGCATTAGAGTGGCTGAGAGTAGAGAGCAAGTCACTAGTGCACTCTGGTATGTGAGAACTCTCGTATCTCGCATACCATGCTGGTATCAGCTTGAGGGTGGTGCGTATGTTGAGCTTTCTAACATACAGTCAGAGCTCCAGGCACTCATTCATAGTATTTTCAGTGGGGAGACCTTTGGCTGTAAGATGAATCAACTTACAGTCATGGCAGCATTGTTTGATGAGGCAACCCGAAGCAGAGGTGAACTTCAGTGCTAGATCATAGGCGGTGAGGACATGCTGCACAGACACAGTATACTTCAGCAAAGTATTACTGCCCTAGATGGTGATGCAGTCAACAACTTCGTGGAGGGGTTGGTTGCTCGAGATCACGGCCAGTAGACTTCAATTCCCACCATTCAGGATAGATATCAGACACAATAGTTAACTCGACACTTCTTTCCGAGTTAACTCGTTGTTCCACATCTCATTGCATGTCTATCTTGGAATTATTTATGTACACTTGGAGTTTCATTTAGGGTTTTCGTTAACTGATGGTAGTGTTCCAGTTAACTTGCTTTCAATAAGGATGTGCATGCTTGCACATTGTCCATTTAGGTTAGATGTACTGGTTAACTAATGGTAGCTTTTTAGTTAACTGTATAGTTTGCTTTATTAGGGTTTAGCAATAAATCTTGCATGCATTGCAAGACTGTAGTTGACTCAAGGTGATTTTAGGGTTACCTACACCTTTCAATGTCTATAAATAAGAGCTTTTGCTCATTTGTAAATAACTTTTGCATAAGAGAGTAATATGAGAGCAAATACGTCCTGTCAGATTTCTCACTGTGGGTTCGACCAGGGTTCGAAACCCTGACTATAGGTCTAGCCAGGGTTCTTTTTTTTGAACCCGGGTAGAATTTGCGCCCAGGCGGACTTTTTCAACGTTTTTTTGCAAATTTTAATTATTTTTTGGCTTTTTGTTGACTTTTAAAGACTATTTTATTCCCTCTAACCCTAATATTTGCCTCTAACACATGAAATAGGTAAAGTGATACTCATTTACCAATTTGTGAATGAAAAAAAGGTATTTTGCCTCCATTGCTGAACTTTCTCTCTTGCTTGCACAAGATTGAATAGACTTCAAGGTTGATTGTAGATTGTTCGAAGTTGGTTGTTGTGCTATTCCTAAGCACTTGCAAGTGCCTATTCGTTGCCAAGAAGATCGTAGAGCAAAATTTCTTCAAAAGAGGTAGGTTTTTTGATTATTTTTTTTACATTTTTTTTAACAAATGAACTTCAACTCTTTTGTTTTGATTTTATTTTTTATTTTATTTTACTTTTCATTCCTCTAAATGTCTACAACACATGTTCAATTTTTTCATTTTTTTGAAATTAATTAAGTCTTTTAGTTTCAAATTCAATGAATCAATACCAAAATTTCAATATGTTGTGCCTTAGGTATTTCGTATTACAATGGCAACTGGTACCTCAGGCTCAATCCAATCTCGTTTCAAAACAAACCCAAACTCTCCGCTTTGGAAATATGTAGAAATTGTTCAACAACTTCCAGATGGTGGAGGATATATTTGGATTTGTAGTCATTGCCATGTTCAATATTTGAGCTCATACAGTCGAGTGAAAGGGTACTTGTGCAGGATCTTTGAAATAGGCATCAAAAAAAGCAGACCAAAAAGTAGCTAGTGTTAAAACAAGCCATCCTTTGAAGAAAGGATCTCGATCCATGAAACCCCCTACACCGCCTTCTTATTTTCCACCTACAAAAAGCCATCCATTTATGGACATTCCTCAAGAGAAAACCATGCCCTCTTCAAATAAAATATCTAAGGGACCGTTGGAAGCTTCATTTCAGAATGAGGCAAGAGAGATTGTTGATCAAGACATAGCAAGATGTGTCTATGCCAATGGATTAGCATTCGTTTACCATATTGGCAAAAAATGGTGAAATCTATTAATGAGACTCCAAAGGGGTATAAGGGTCCAGGTTTTGAGAAGGTGTGTTGCACCTTATTGGAGAAAGAGGTGAAACATGTAGCAGACTCTTTGAAGCCCATAAGGGATTTGTGGATCGAAACAGAGGTGACCATCATTTCTGATGGATGGAAAGATGCAAAAAATTGCCCATTGATCAATGTTATTGCCGTGTCCCCTAAAGGGGCAATGTTTTTGAGAGCAGTGGATTGTGAAGGATAGGTGAAGGATGGTCCATTTATTGCTAACATCCTTTGCCAAGCTATTGAAGAAATTTTATCTTCCTATAGTATTTATTTTGCCTCCGTGTGGTTTTTTGCAAGCTACCAGGTTAATGAAATTCAAAAAAAGATTAGAAGATTTATCTGGTCCGATGGAAAAGGGAAAAAGAAAAAACATGCAGTGTAATGGGAATGGTGCTGCATGGAAAAATTGCAAGGTGGATTAGGCCTAAAGGATCTTAGACTGCAATGTATTGCTTTGGCCTCAAAGTGGATTGTGAAGGCCTTAGACAGGAATGAACCTTGGAAAATTTTGGTAAGGAACAATATCATGATGGCTGTCCCAAAGCATGCTAAAGCTTGGAAGGGGCTTCCCTTGTGTGACATTCTCATGAACAAGAACCCCATGTCCCCAACCGGTTCAGTGGTCTTCAAGAGTCTCTGGAAGGCTTGGGAGATTGTCAAACCAAATGTCCAACTTAAATCTGCCAATGTGTACCTCAAAAATAATGTTAAGTGCTAGTGTTATAGCTCTATCTAGTGGAACATTTACCACAAGGATAAGCCTCTTGCTCTTCTGCAGGGTTGCTCGGCTAAAAGATGGTTTCAAAAAGGCATAAAAACTTTTGGTAACATTGTTGTTGATTTAAGCTTAAAGATTGGCACAGTTTGGCTGATGAGTTTGAGCTCCCAGCCTCCAATTTTAGAACCTATTCACTGCTCGCAGATGCCTGTAGAGATGGCAGACTTCCGCTGGGAACAGCAAAGCATCTAACCCAGTGAAGGACATGGTCTGGACTGATGGGGGTCCGATCTCCAAATTCAAAGCTAAGAGCATTTATAAGGAGTTGATGGGTACTAACTCTATTTTTGAACACTTAAATCATTGTTGGAATGTTAATCTAAATACCAAAGATTGGAATAGAATCCTAACTGATTTGTGGTGCAGCAGCCCTGAGCCTAAAAAAGCCTGTTTCAGATGGCTGGTTCTTCTCCAAAAGATTCCTTACAAAAGTAAGCAGGATGATGTGGATATTTGTATTTTATGTAGAACTCCTGAATGGATAAAGCGTATTCTTTTTGTCTGTCTTTATGCTAAGGAAATATGGAAGTTGTTATGTGGCAATTTAAATATTTGGGATAGCCATGATAGAATTTGTTGGAATAATATTTTTGTGTTTGATAAGAGTTTGAATAAGGAATGCAAATTTTTTTGGACTGTACTGTCTATTGAAATTTTATGGCATGTCTGGAAAGCTAGGAATGGGGAAAAGTTCCAAGGAGTGAGAAGATCTCTTACTGAGTCTCACAAAAGGCTCACATACCTTCATGTTGCACTGCAGATTGCTATATACGGTGAGAGTTCAATGGCAAAGTTCGTCAACAAGGCTGAAAATTGTCGTGACCATGGCTGTCAGCTAGAAGAGGAAAAGCAGGAAATGTTTCTAAATGCTATGAGGGAGCTCCAAAGAGAATTTAACCCAGGAAATGGAAAGTTGGCAAGGACGAACAAGCACCAAACAAGGAACCACTTGAATTCTGTTTCTAACCTAGGCGTGGAAGTTGCCCGTCCAAATGAGGATCTGTCTGTCTATTACTGTCCCTTTGGCAGCTTGCCACGGGAGGACTTTGAAGATTGCAAGTCTGAGTGAAACAATGGCACTGTTCTCCTTCCTGTCTTCTTAAACATTGTATCTTAGTGTGTTGTATCAACTTGATGGAAATGTATTTTTTGCTGTATAGTCTATAGGGCTGGTGAGTAGTTTTGCAGCCTGCATAATGCAGGATGGATCATATTTTGATGGATAATGCTTAAGGCATCTTTGTAACTGCTCTTGTTGAACGATTTCTAATACAAAAAAAAGTTATTGAAGAAGTGGGCCATCAAAATGTTGTGCAAGTTGTAACCGACAATGCCAACAATTGTAGGGCTGCTGGGTTATTGGTTGAGGAGAAGTATCCACACATTTTTTGGACACCTTGTGTTGTCCACTCCCTCAATCTAATGCTAAAAAATGTTGGATCCAAAATTGAGTGGATCAAACAGGTGTATGCTGAGGGCGAAGACATCCAAATGTTTGTCACCAACCACCATATGACACAAGGAATATTTAGACAATTCTCAAAATTGGAGTTGTTGAAGGTAAGTTAATTCTCAATATTTTTAAATTTTTAAATTTTCTTTTAATTTTAAATTTTTATTTTGTAAATTTAAATTATATTTTAATTTTAATTTTGATTTTCAAATAGGTTGCCGAGACCCGTTTTGCCTCCAACACAATTGTGTTGAGGTGACTTATAAAGGTTTGTGAGGCACTCTGTGCCATGGAAATCAGCCCTGATTGGACCATATGGAAGCAATCTAGTAGTGAAAGGGAAAATAGGGTCAAGCAAAGGATCCTAGATGATAATTGGTGGGATCGTGTTGAGTATCTCATCAGTTTCATTGAGCCCATATTGAGCATGATTAGTTACACTGACATGGATAGACCTTGTTTGGGAAAAGTATATGATGGTATCGATTCAATGATTGAGAAGATGAAATCCATTATCAATGCAAAAGAGGAAGATCCTGAAGAAAATTTCTTCAAAGAGCTACAGGAAATCATTGTTGATAGATGGAACAAAATGACCACTTTGTTGCATCTTCTCGCTTTTGCATTGAGTCCCAAATATTATAGTCCTGAGATACTTTCTGCTTCATCAAGAGTTGCTCCATATAGGGATGTTGAAGTGGCTCAAGGGTACAAGGAAGCACTTTGTAGACTCTTCATTGATCGTGACCAACGTGATCGAGTGAGGGCTGAGTTCATGGCTTTTGCATGCTCCGGTAGTGTTGATCGGAATCTTGATGCTCTTCGAGACAAGTACAGGGTGGATGCTCATAGTTGGTGGTACTTCCATGGGCAAGAATATAGGCACCTCCAACCTATTGCAATAAATTTTTTATCCCAAGTAAGTTTTATATTTTGTAATTTTAATTTTAATTTATATTAATTAATAATTTTGTTTATTTAAATTTTGTAAATCTTAACTATTTAATTTGGTCTTAATAGGTTGCTAGTTCATCCTTTTTTGAGAGGAATTGGAGCACATACTCCTTCATCCACTCAATAAAACGCAATAGGCTACATTCAAAAAAGGTAGAGGACTTGGTGTATGTGCATTCAAACATGCACCTCCTTACACACAAGCAAAGTTCCTACAAAGAAGGAGACACAAGGAGGTGGGATATTGAGCCAGAGCAGCTTGACTTGGATGCTTCGACAAGTCACTTAGCTGCACTTGATATTGATGATGACTATCAGCCTGAATCAGCTACTGAGCATGAGAGTGGTAGTGTTAGTGCTAGTGGCAGTGCTTGTGCGAGTGCCATTGATGCTATTTGTGGTTCTACACAAAATGTAGCATCTAATGATGCTGCTTTTTTTGACGACCCATATGATTCAGATTGATCAATGATCAATAATTATCAATAGCTGATTGTAAACACTTGACATTTTATGTTTGAAGTTTGAACTTTAATTTATAATTCTATATCATGACATTTGAGTATAAAGTGGTGGTGTATTTTTGCTATGTTATTTGACTATTAATATGGTGGTGTATTTTGAACTTACTTAATGCTGCAAATATGTATATATTTCTGATTTTTATATGTTTTTGTATTACCGAACCCAAAACAAACCCAACCCCCAAATTTTTTTTTCCTGAACCGGCGAACTGGGTTCTTGAACCCAGACCCGAACCCAAAAATGAACCGGTAACTTAGGTTTTTTGGTATACTATATAGAAACTATGTATTATAAATCATTTGTCAGTGTAGCTGTGATGTTTTGATGTTTATTTGGAAATGCTTAATGACCCAAGTTGTTTAGAATATGTACAACTTATGGTTTATAAACTTTGATCATGGGTTTGCATGATAGTAGGCACATACTCATACCGGGTCCTAGTCTTAGTATGTTTTGTGTATGGGTATGCCCCAAATTTGTGCAATCTTTAGGGTCTTGCTCTTGTTTGTCTAAGGTTAACATGGGGTGTACTTGGATTGCACCTGGTGTCCTGTTGGTGTACGTTTTATCATCCACCAAACACACAGAATAAAATGTCCAAAGACACTCTATCCTCTCTTGAAAAACCACCGCGTATGCTAAGATTGCGAGAAGATCATATGGCGATTCCAAGGTTTCTTTTGTCGGGTCTCGACATGTGGATAAGCTCAATGGCCGTTGTGATTTGCTGGTAGTAAACAAGGGGACTTACGTCTTTAACCTTTCACAAGTGTGGGACTTAGGCGGATTTATCATTAAAAGGCTTCTCAATTAGGACTTCCAATGTGGATCTCAAAAAAAAATAGCAAAAAGGATAAGGGTTTAGGGGAATCTATTCTATGCCTAAGAACTTAAGAGACAATAAGGACTGGGTGAAGGGAATAAACCACACTTTGTTTCGCCTCCTGCTGGACAACATACGCAAAATGGGTGCAATCTTCAAGGGGTGTGATAATAATTTTCAAACCTCGAATGAGGCTGGAGTTAAGCTTCCACAATTATGAGCTCAGGCTAACTTTACGCATCGAATGCAAATCATCCATCCGAAGAAAGTATGAGCAATACTTCACCATTGAATCAATACGATCAATCTCTCATTCACTTAACCAACTTTCAAAGCAAATTCTACTTAATCTAATTCTAACTTTAATCTATGGTGGAAGAAGATATGCAACCTCGCTTACTATTTGACAATAAAAGTTGTTCAAAGCAAATCATGCATAAGAGCTTTTATTATTTGAAATAGTCTCAATGCAACAATCTCATACTCTGTCTCCACACAAATGAAAGTGAGAGAGCATCAGTTTATATAGAGTTTCAGAAATCGAATGAAGGGCCGAGATTAAAACAATATCAACAGCCAAGATTATTACAACCCAACCCTAATTAGGGTTGCCCAAAATAACATGAGTTATCACTCAGTGAACTATCAGTAAAGAGGCAGTGAAAGCTATTATCTAGGAGAGGCATCCTTAACCTTCTGAGCAGCATTGCGTTCGATGAACCTGGACACTACTGTGGTGACCTCCTCCATCGTGACGGGTGGAAGAATGCTAATCCGGAATTCAAGTCCGTCCAACTTCTCAGCACACTTGGCAAAAGTATTTTCCCAATCCTCCTCCTGTTTCCCAAAATCATTTCGGATGGCTGAGAGTCTTGCCACTCTCGCAAAATCTTGTCTCAGAAATGGTCTAGTGGCCGAGAAGAAAGTCTCTTGAACTTTACGCTTCAACCTCTCCAACTGCATGTCGTTCTCCCGGACAATCTCCTGGTCGAACACTTCTGCAGTTGTCATATAAATCTTCTCCTAGATTTCTTTGACCTGCTCTTCAATCCTGAGCCCATCCACTTTTGCCTTCTCCAAAACTTCTTCTCGTATAGTCACTGCCCAAAGCTAGTGATGGAAATCATATGCTGCTCCTGCAACAATCACCCTTCTATCAACCAACTCCTCTCTTGGAGTGCCTTTCAAGATCCTAAGGCTTGGAATAAGCCTCTCTTGCATATCCGGAATACATTCCCATGTCTCTGCCATATCCATAAGTCTGGAAAGAAAAGAAGAGGTCCGCCCATAGGCAAGTGCCAGTTTTTCCATGAATGAGGTTGCTTCCGTGCCTTCGCTCACCATCCAATCCTGAGCCTCCCTGGCTGTAACCATTCCATGCTCTACATCCTTGGTCACTTCCTGCGATGAATTGAGGAGAAGAGGAGCTACTGCATTACCCTGATCAAGTGGTTGGGTCAAATGCTGTATGTACTCCTTAAGGCGTTCAACCTCCTTTTTATACTCTTTCTTCTTAGCCACTTCTTTTTCCAATCTCGCTTTGATGGTCGAGACAGAATTATCTAATTCCTCCACTTCTTGGCCTTTTGAGGTTGGGCCAAGATCTACAGTGGTTATGGCATACTCTTGAGGAGTAATCTCGTCTTGTGGCTTGTCCACTATGGGTACTGCAATGTGTACGGAACGGTTGCCTGTCTCGTCCCTTTGAATAGTAGAGAATTTCTTGGCAGGCTTCTTGACTGCAACTTGCTCCAACCTTGCCAAGAAATCTGCAGTATCATCCTCCTCTTGGGCTTCTGCAGGTGGTTGAATCTTCATTCTTTCTATCAGCCAATTTGGAATGGTCGGTTGCTCAACTCCATCTTCTACTTGAACCTCTTCCTCATTCAGAACATCCACAAACTCCCTGAGAGCGGAAATCATTCCCTCCTCAAAGTCATTATTCCGGACTTCTATCTCATTGTCTAAACCAAGTATTTCCGTGCCTGTAGGTGACAAGGGCTCCTCATCATCCGGCTGAATAGGTTCATCATTCTCTTCCTGAACTATAGGAGGTACAATTATTTCCACCAAGGACTCATCTATGGTAGCCATCAGCTCGTCAATATTCCGGGATGCTGCCGAACGAGATGGTTCTTCCCTTTGTCTTTTGGAAGCGGGTTCTGCACTTGGAATTATTTCCTTCCTTTTCTCTCTAATCTCAGCCGGGCCCTGATGAGATGCATCGGCATTGGAAGAATATGACTTTGTCTTGCTCAGTAGATCATACGTGAGCGTTATTCTTCTCTGCCTCATTTCTTGGACATGATGGTCAACCCACCACTGAGAGTACTTGACTACTGGCCTCATTAGCGTTGCTAAGTCTGAATGCTCAAGTTCTGACCATCTCACGGGAGGAAGAGGTCGACTCTCCTCGAAAGGTGGCTGGATATAGTTCCCATCATCTTGTAACTGATCAGGTATCCAGCAGAACTCAATTGCTCTCATGAAGTCTAGTGACATTCTGGACCACAATCTCCGTCTGACTTCATATTCATTGGTGGCATCAACCCAGAAGTCTTCCAGTTCCACTCTATGCTTGTACCTTCTCCCTTCTACTGCCTGAATATTATGATGTGGGTCAAAGTTGACCCTAGACTTGTAGGCTGTAAATGGGTACCACTGGATTTCCAATCTAACACTCTCAGGCCTCAGCTGCCTGTGAGGACGGACAGATTCCAACATATTCCCGATGAATAATGGGAATGTAATAGATGCCTTCTTGGTTGGCCTCTGGATGTTCTGATATTCCTCTAGTTGCCTCAGGACTTCAAGCAAAACCATCCGATTTGTCAGATAAATGGGCAACTTATAGGGATTTCCAGTAAATCCCTGGATCCTGATATATGTAAATTTTGGGAATTGGATGAACCAGGACCCATATCTACTGATTAGACTCTTCGCCTCATGACTCAACCTCTGATGTATTCCCCCTTGGAGCGTTCTGGTGATATGCATTAAGAATGCATCATGTGCCCTTCTGAAATGAGACTTCTCCTTCAACTGGAGTTGCGGGTAACAATCATATGGTCTGAGTTCGTTTCTCCGCTGCCAACTTTTCCTCTGCAAGTTAGTCCTGGATACTTATATGATCTATCCAACAAGTAGACAACATACGAGCTCATATGAAAAGACTTAGTCTCTTCCAGATTGATTAATTGCTCGTGGAGATTGTCACTTATCATCCGTGACCAATTGAACATTTTCATGCTAGAAGTGATCTCATCTATGAAGTAGTACATCCAGCTCTCAAAAAATGCACCCTGTGGGTTGCCAGCTATTCTGTTCAGCATCAATATGATATCTCCAAAATCTTCTTTGAAGTCCGTCTGGCGAGGTCTTTTGGGCATCTTCTTTATTGATGGCTTCGGTTTGTCCAACCATGCCTTGTTAACAGTTGTAGTGCATAAGTCCGGTTGGCTGTCATATAACCTCTTGGCCTCCTCTTTGGTCTTATAGACCGTCCGTGAATGCTCTGGGATGCCGAAGGTTTCTTGGATTGCCATCTCGCCTAAGTGTGCCAGAATTCTGCCATCTGGTGCAATGATCTGCCTCTTTTGAGCATCATAGTGGATAGCACATTCCACCATCAATTCCGCACAATCTATTGCAGGCGGGAATCCTGCTGCCTGGAAAATCCCGTTTCTGATCATCCGCCTGGCTATTGGTGTTGGCAGTCCATTCTGTCCATATACTCTTCTTTTGAACTTATCGAAGTCAACATGTCCGAGATCGGTGTCTACGACATTCTTCCATTTTGAATTGATTTTAGTCTCCCGCTGAGCACCTTTGCTGGCGAACTTCATTTTTGTAGGCCTCTTTGATGATTCGCCCACAATGGTCATCAACCTGCAGTCAAAAAATTAACATTAATATGGAGACTTTTTAAATTAATTCATTCTCATGCCTTGGGTTTGGATGATTTACTTCCAGCTAGTTAAATAATTGAATTGCTGCGAAAAAGCAAGCTGAAAGTAAATGGATGAAGTTGAAAATTTTAGCCAGAACTTTTGCTAAGATGAAAGGACAGAAGAAGAATGGCGAATCAACTTGACTGAACATCAAACCTCAGAAAAAGACTGCTGGCTGCAAATCAGATTTAAATTCTAATAATTTAGAAGAAGTGCGCCCCTCTTGCACAGAAGAATTTCAACTTTCAACAGATAAATCTTTTCTTTTTCCTGCGAAAATTCTTCCTCAGCATAACATTACTTCTCTCTCTGGAAAATTCGATCTTGCCTACTGAACAATTAATTGCCTGAGAATTTTGAGAGAGATCAAATTTCTTTTCAGCTGTGCCTGTGAAAAATGAGTTGCTGAAACTCATTATAATGCTGAAGGATTTAATTTATTTAGCAACTTCCTTCATGTTTCTCGATCTCGATTTGTTTTCATTTATTCAAACAGGCAAGTTTCCTTTATTTTTCAAAAAAGAATCCATCTCGAGCTTATCCAAGCAAATCTCATTGATCTTCGAAAATTCGATTTTTGCCTGAATGTTTATCTTTGATTTTTCGAATTTTGAAAGAAAACATTAAATATTTAATTAAATTCGACCCTTCCAAGTTTTAAATTCATGGTGAATTTAATTTTTCCCATCGGATTTTATCTTTAGCCGGGACAATTGATTTTCTTCCAAAACATCTCTGGCAAACTTCATTTTGTCCAAGGCATTTAAATTTCCGAGTAGTTGAGAATAAATTATTAAAATATTTTAATTTATTCCAACCCGTTCGTTTTGGACCCATGGCTATTTCGGTTTTCTCTTCATTTTTCTCGGCTAAAAGTGTATTTTCCAATCTTATTCCCAATTTCGTCTAGCCAAGTCAAAACTTAAGCCATTCCGTCGACAATTGTTATGCCAGATCCTTATTTTTCTTTGCCATGGCAAACTTTTAATTGCACTGAGCCTATTTTCTTCTGCCAAAGTCAAATTTTCTCTTGCTTGGTCGAATTTTTCTAGGCAAAATCCTTGTCTAGATGTCTTTATCAGGCGAATTTCCTTGACGCTCGACAAATTCTTATTCCTTGTAGCCAAGGGCGATCCTTCCTTTCTTTGATTTGCGCATCTTTCTCTGTATACTAGGCCAAATTTTCCTCTAGACATCCAAGACTTTAGGCGAAATTCAAATTTCTCTTCACTTTTGTGCTAGGCACACTTCATTTTATTCTTTGCCACAGCCTAATTTCTTTAGCACTTGTCCTTTCAAACTTAGCACTTAACCTCTTGAAAATGTTATGATACTTAGCCAAAAATCTCAATTTTTCATCCTTTAGGCCTCTATACTTAGGCAAATTTTTGAATTTCTCTTGGCTAGGCACCAAACACTTAGCAAAAATAATAATTTTCTCCCTTCATAGACCATGGCGGACTTCCAAACCTTTTAGCACTTGCCTTAACACTTTATCCTTTGGAAATGATTCTCCACCTTTTTAGGCTCTTACACTTAGCAAATTTTCGAAATTTTCTTTACTAGGCCCCAATACTTAGTAAAATTTTTGATTTTTCTCTTTCCCATGTGCCTAGGCGGACTTCCTTAGCTTCTTTCCACTTCCCTCAAGTGCATGGCAGACTTTCTATGCCCTTTGGACATGCTTGGCGGAATTTGAAGGATGTTAGGACACTGAGGGCGGACTTCCAAGGATCTTGGCACTTGACATCCTTTAAGCATGGCGGACTTTCCTTAGTGTTTGACACTTCTTCTTGAGTGCTGGGCGGACTTTCCATAGTCTTTGCCATTTTTCCTTCAATGTTGGGCGGACCTTGAAGACTTCCAGACATTCATACCTTCTTCCTCTTGACATTTTTCTTCTTGAAAATGGCGAATTTCTTCAGACTTAACCAGATTTCTCATGAATTTCACTCCTTTTGAGTTGATTTTCTGTGACTTTACTTCAGATCTGATTGATTTTGAACTGGTTTTTCCAGAATCTGATACTTTTTGGTCTGATTTTTCATGCTTTTGATACTTTTTCTCATGCTTTTTACTTTGTTTTTCCAGATTTTTCAATGATTTTTCAATTTTCTCTTTGATTTTCTGGGTGATTTTTTTATTTTTTTGAACTTCTGAGTAGATTTTTGGAATTCGAGACCTTTCCAAATATAGAAAATTTCCAAAAATAGAAACTTTCTAAAAATAGAAAAAGCAAAACCCTAAAAAAAAAGGGAACCCTGTTTGGTCCAAAAATGCCAAAAATGAAAAAGCGAAAAAGCAAGATTTCCTAAAAAGTAGGAAGTCTCAGAATTGGCCGAATTCACAGGTGATCTTCGTTTCCTGGGCCTTCTAAGCACTTCCATGACGTTTACGCACTGATTCAAGCATGGATTACTGACTTGGCTCAGGTAACTCTCGGCAAACTGACTTGAAACTCTCAATAAGGTGATCTCACGAAACCGTTACAAGGAGACAAAACCCTAAAAATAAGCAGACTACTGGGGGTCCCCATTGGCGATGGGGCGATGTGTGAAAAGGTCACAACATGTCCCATGGCACAATTTTTTTATAATGAACCAACAGGAGAAAGAAAAAACTATCATAACCTTAAAGCAGTCACCCTAACTACACTAACAACATGAAACATAAAAGAAAACAACTCTTCACACCTTTCATTCCACACATACTCTAAACTCCATTGGTACTCATTGATCAAGGTAACACCTCCAATTGCTCTATTTTGGGGCAATTGCAGGAGTTTTACAACCTTGGGGGTTAAATATGACTTGGGTAGATGGATTTACCATGTATGAACTTCCTTAACAAGATCATTTTTTGTTCAACATTATTGTCAAAGACATCCCCTTGGAACATTGTTTGAAAAGAAGGTATATGCCATTGATTTTAGCTTTGTACATTTGATTTGGTAGCGCTTAGATTTCATGGTACATAATTGTGATCAGCTCCATTGCCTAATGGATAAGGCACTAGCTTGGTTTTCTATTTCAATGGTAGATCTTCATGTATTGTCAAGTTATATAGTGGTCTTATTGTCATGTTAAAGAGGTAAGTGTGTTTAGGAATGTCTTATTATTTACTTTTTCATTAAAAGGAGCCAGTTTTGAATTATATTTATCTTTGTATATAATAAGATTTACTTAATCTTGCTTAGAATTAAATAATTATCAAAGTATGCAAAGACATTATACATATAGAGCAAGGACATGCAAAAAATTGGGATTTGTAATTGGAGAGAAAGGTGGAAAATTATATTTTAGAAGTTGGAAGTCTATTCAAGAGCTGCTAGGGTTTGAAGTTTGTGCCAAATAAAAATTAACTCTTCTCCTCTTTGGTGATACAACTTTGTAATTTGTATGCATTTTTAAAAATATTTTCATTGCTTGTTATTTTCAGTGATCACTATGTCATGTATTATCAGTTTGCTTTGTCTTCAACTTTGGAGGTGCCAAATGTACTGATGAGAAGTCAACAAAAGCATATTGGATTGATTAAGTTTTTTCTCTTATGATTGCACAAAAAATGGATTTAGTGTTTATATGTCCTAGAAATTGTTTAGTTAGGTCATATTTCTAGTTTATCTACGGTTCATCTGGTTCATCTCAGAGATATGGAAGGTTCCACACACGGGATTTCTTATATTTCAATTAACATTGATTTCTGTTCAGTGAAATATTTTTCTCAAGCTTTTAACCTGATTGTGAAATCAATCTTAAGATTGAAGGTTCAATCTTCACCCAGGATATAACTGTTCATTGTTGCATTGACATGCATTACTTATTGCTTTTCAGGAATTCAAGAATGGAAGAGGCTGAATTTGTTAAGCATCATGCTAGTGTAAAGTGTGGTGATATTGTTGGTATTCGTGGCTTTCCAGGTGTGTGGGTCTCCTCAGATAATTGATCACTCTTATTTGAGACCAGTATTCAGTTTGAACTTCCATGATTGGAATATTTTTTCTGTGCCATTTTGAAAAGATAAGATAACAATAAAGTAAGGCTTCTGCTTTATTGACAGGAAATGTGATAGCAATATTCCAATTACATATTTTTACATTTTCAATGCAAGAGACAACAACAATATGACATTTACATACTTTACTGTTGCACAACCCATTTATTTTGTAAATCACAGATTCATATTTCTAATCTGTGGTTTTTCAACGTGGTTCAATAGCTAATACTTTTTATTGACTTGTATATTTTCCAAAGGCAAATTTGCTATCAGGTGCATTAAACAAAGCTGGAGTGAATATTAACAATATACCCTATGTAACATGAAGACATAATTTTGTAGCATTCAGAGACATTCAAATTTAATTTGTAGGTTGATGACTTCCTATAGTGTGAAAGTATATAGTTTTTTGTTTTTAATGATAACCTTTGTCAGTGTCACAAGTTTTGGGCATGCTAGAATTTTTTTGGAGATGCTTTTTGTGTTGAAAGCATTTTTCAAGTTTCATATAATTCCTTCAATATTTTATGATATGCAAAGTTCCATGCACATTACACATTTAGTTTTGTCAACATGGATTTATTTACATAATTTTAATTTACACAAGTTTTATGCTTATTTGATCAACTCTAAAGTCTACAAAACTGAGATGTCAATATAACAACTATGACTGATTTTTTAACATCTTAGAATCCTTAGGAAAATTTTAATATGATCAATTACATTCCTTAATTCACAGTCTAAACATGCTCCTACACACTTGTATGCCTCTCAATACCATACACCAATTGGTGTATTTATGCATGAGTACATGAGAAAAGAAAGTAGCTGGAATGTCCTTTACAAAGAAACCAAAAAAGAACTGTTTCAATTCCCCGAATGATCTTAAGTCCTGTTATGTCATGTATGTCACAACTTTGACATCAGTTGAAGCTGTAAGACAAATTTCGTAACTGCCAAACCTGTCGCTGATCCATATACCTGTCTCTTCAGAGGTCTTAACTTTCACATGCATACTCAAAATGAGGTGCCGTTTAATTTGAAATTGCATAACATTTTGAGAATAATTAAAAAATATGTAAAAATATCACACTTTAAATAACCCCTATATGCTTTTTTTGATCTTGCAACAAGTTCCAAAACTGCAGTTTCATGCTCTTAGCAGTCTAACTGTGTCTGAAATTTTGTCCAATAATTTTCAGATCACACCTCCTCAATTGGAATGATTTTTGATCCACAAAAGCTTATAAACAATCCTACAAGAATGATCCAAATTTAGCTTCCTAAAACGGGCTAACAGCTTCTACTTTCTTGGAGTTGTCAAGTTGGCCAAACAATTCAATGAAAATGGCTCATTGTACCCTTAAATGAACTCCTCCTTTAGGTCTTACATCTTATATTGATTAAACATATGCACAGATGAAAGGTACGGCAATTCCCTTTATACAAGGATGCCCTTACCTTGGGTCTTACTCTCAAACATTACTCCCACAAGAACTACAATTTTACACAGTAATATGTATGCTTTACACCGATCAAATAATAGTCATTATCCAGAGGTGCTAGCCTTCTAGAGTGCCTTCCTATCTTTCCTACCAATGTTAATGCCACTTCTCTTTTAAGGTAGAACTTCTTTTGCATTTAAGCATACTTGAGATAACCATTTAACTGTGTTGTTGTCATATCCATTTTAGTTCTTGGAATCCTGTTGCATTCATGTCTTAGTGCATACATTTAAGAAGAAAGTGCTACAAGAGCTTTCTATTAGCACTATTTAATCATCACTTTACATAGATAAGCAATTAAAGTCTCTAACTATATAATCAGGATGGTGAAATTAGAATAACCATGCTCAAATGGTAATGACAATATTTATCACATCAAAATTATTAGCTCATCACAACATAAACCTGCATAGAATGATGAGAAACAACTTACTATCATCTCTGTGGTATCCTTTCAGACCTCTTTGATTCTAAAATGAACCTTTTTGTTGACTAACTTCAACTTCTACATACCGTTGCTTCCTCTTTGACAAGTTCGACTATGATTGAACTTGTCACTAGTGATTTTCTGATTTTCACTTGCAGCTCTTTTGTTGCTGGTCTTTGTCTTTGAATGCCCCTTTTTGCAGTTTCTCCACTCCAAGTGTTTGATGAAATTGTGGGTGAAGTCTCCAACAATTAGCATTCCAATGGCTATTCATATTGCAATGAGTATAATAGTTCTTGCCCTCCTTGGCAAAACCTTCTTGCTGTTTCTTTCTCTTATTTGAGAATGGTCATGCTTCTTGTTTTTATCCACCTTTTACCCCTTGAGAGTGGTGCTAATCGTAGCCTTCTTGTGAAGTGCTTGGGCTGTTTTGTGATTGGTTTATGTTTCCAAATTCCAACACATCTCTCTGAAGTAGTTTTACTCTTTCCGCATAACACACATATGGTTATATGCTAAGTTGCCTGTTTGGGTTTGATGGTACAGCATTTTTTTTCCCTGGGTTTGGCCATATTATATGCACATTGATATGCAGGATGCTGCCAAGGGGGCAGCTACCATTATATTAAACTGTAAAAAAGGGAGTTACATATCCTTGTGAACAAGGGTTTCTTCAACATACTGTTCCTACTTCTGAATTAAATATAAATATATTAACAATTAATTTTATATATAAATATAGGTAATTATTTTATGTTCAATTAAAATAAGATTAATTTATCTATTTTTAGTTTACAATGTGTAGAGTTGTATTTATAAAAAATGATTTTTTTTTTCACAAGACAATAAATAGTTTTGTGGAGTGTGTCCAAGTGGTACTAGGGTGTAGACTTGGATGTGTTCTATCCAAGTTCAAGGGTCAGCTCATACATACCTGGTAACAGAGCTTATTTGCATAGCCTTTTTGTAGTGGTTCTTCTCTGTCTTCTCCTTTGGGTTTTTTCTTTATTTCTTGAAGGTGCTTGGCAATTTTCTTTGATGCTTGTATTTTGCTTGGAATGTTGTCCTTTCTTTGGAGAATCTTAACATTCTTCTCTCTTCCTTTTGTCTTCCTTGGGAGCTTGGTCATATGGGTTTTGATTTTCCATTAGATGTCATGAGATAAGAGTAGTCAATACCTATTGTGGGCTGATTTTCTTTGGTGAGTGGCTTTGCTTAGGCCACCTTGAAGTGTTCTCTAACTTCCTTTTTGTTTCCAAATTATCCCGAACATACTTATTGAGACTTTTCCTTAACTTTAATGAGACATGCTATACCTTGGCCATTCTTTCTAAGACCCTCGCCATTATAACCTATCTTTAGCAGCAAGCTAGAGCCAATTTCTAATAGTTCACAATTGAAAGCTACTAAATGATTCATCTAGATTGGAAGAAAGAACATATGGTGTGCATGCCACAGTTGTGGTTTGTGCATCCTTGGTAGGGGGTGGTCTTGTCATTACTATTTCACCATCTTCTTGGATTATTACCAATTCCTCTTTTGCCTGTAGCTCTTCCTGCAAGACGTCAATGACTCTCAAGAGGAAGTTTCTACGACTTTATGAATTTACAATCTAGAGATCAACCTTTGCTCCTCTTCTAAACATTATTACAACTTCAATTCTTTGTTTTCCTTTAGATTACTAGTTCATTTCGAGCTCATGGAATCTATTTTATTTTTGAGCTTTCCCCATGTTTTGTTAATGCCACCAAAAACCTGCACCTCCTTGTTAATCAAATATGGAAGCAAATAAACATACAAATGTGAAAGCAAATCCTTACAGGCTCAAGCAAAACCTGCTCCAAAACCAGCTAATTTGTAAACTCCATGGGCATTCCATATGTATTTTCAATAACATGGATTTATTTTCATAACCTTATTGCCCACGAGTTTTGTGCTTATTTGAACAACTTAAAAAGCTACAAAATTAAGATGCCAACATAACAACTATGATAGATTTTTGATAACTTAGCATATCCAAATTTGAACATAACCACTTGGATGTTGACATCAATTCCATCCTTTAATTCATACTCCAAACATACTACTACAAACATAAAAATGCTTAAACAATTCACAAAACCGTAATGAAAACAAGTGTATGCTTGTATGAGGATTAATTCGAACAAATATGAGTTCTGAGGTACAAAGGCTATGCTTGGCAATGCTTGATCATACTTATTCACAACTACATCTAATCTACTTGTGCTATCGATTACTAGCAAAATTGCAAGAAATAGCATAATAAGTAAAAGAAACAACATCACATGGAAGAGGTTATCCTTATCAACACAATTATTCTACCCTAGAGAAACTCAATTTGGGAAAATTTTCCAGCAAAGAATACACTTTCATCAAATTGTGCAAGCTTTCTCTCTTCAGGAGGGCCTTCAATAACACAATTCTAGCATTTTTTTTTTTATATTAGATATAGAGAATTAATCAAAATGAGCTAAGAGCTCTTACACTTTCTGACTGTCACTGTAGAAGTCTTTTCCCTTACATATAAGTTTTCAGACTATTAACTGTACAAACCCCTCATATAACAGTTTTTAACATATCCCTCTTAGCTACATGAAGTTATACATGTAAGATCACTCCAGTTACAACAAGATATACACTGATATCAAGGAAACTAAGACAAAATGATACAATGAGTAGGTCTACCATAACAGCATTCATGACTGTTTTTTACCAGTCCCTCCTTTCCTGTTCTTTGCTTGGTTACTCATGCTGATTAAGACGTTTACTGCCTCCTGTTCTTCTGTTGCTGCCTGTTTCTTTCTGGCCCTTCTACCTGTTGCCTTGTCATCACTGCTGCTGTCTTTTTGTTTGAGATCTTTCTTGAGTTCCCAGAGTGCCCTTAGGAAAACTTCTAGCCCCTGGTGCCCTTCTTGCCACATGTGATCATATCTGGTCTCCTGAAGGTCTATGTCCACTGTCTTATTTTCCAAGGACTTCCAAAACTTGTCTTTAGAAATCTACAGAGTCATGTATACCTGCATAGCAATATTGTAAAAGGTGAGCCTTTTGTAAGACTCAGTAAGCACTCTCCTTTTCCCATCAAGTTTATCTTCATTCTGGGCTTTCCAAATGGTCCAAAGTATTTCAGTGGATAGGCATAACCAGAAAAGAGAGCAATTCTTATCCAATCTGTTATCAATCTCGAATAGTGTCTTTACAGGGCAAGGTTTATTGTCATATTTCCATATATTTATTTCATTACAGAATATTTTCCAGATCTCACTAGCAAAGATGCAATCAAAGAAAATGTGGTTAATAGATTCCGGGACCCTACATAGGTTGCAAATGTCAATATCATTTTGCTTAACTTTAAAGGGGAGCCTCTGCAGAAGTAGAAGCCATCTGAAACAGGCTTTTTTGGGTTCCACTATTGTTTCCAATTATTTTCAAAGACTTTTTGCCATTGCTTGTTATTGAAGTTCACACCCCAAACTCTGTTCACATGTTTAGAAATATCAATTTGTTCAGTTAGGGAGTAATAAATTGTTTTAGCATTGATTTTATGAAGTGTTTTGCCATCTTTCCATTGACACCCAAGGTATTCCTAGCTGTCAGTTGAGTCCTCAACTGGAAACTGCATAAATTTGCAAGCCTCTTTCAATATTGTGAAAGTTCTCCAATTGCTTGGAGGGAGGTTGAATTCCAAGAATAAGTCATCCCAACTTTTTAGGTAGCCATCCTTGAGGATGTCATTAAAGTATTTGATTCCTTTTTGAGCCCAGGCTCTAGCTGAGCAGCCTTGGATTAAAGCCAATGGTCTATCTTTATGTTTTAAGTTTCACCATATGGACCTATGTCCCATAATGATTCTATTTTCATTATTGATGAAGTGGCAGTTGGTAATGTTTTACTTGACTAATTCCCAAGCTTTCCAGATTGTCTTAAAAACATTAGAACCTGCAGGGGATATAAGGTGGCCACAACTAAGGATATCACAAAGTGGGAGGAGTTTCCATGTCCTGCCTTGCTTCGGAACATAATTCATTATGTTTTGTTTGATCAGGACCTTCCAGGGTTCAGCTCCGTCCAAGGCACCTAAAATCCATTTGGAGGCCAGGGCAATTCCTTGTAGCCTCAAAACTTTAAGTCCTAAACCTCCTCTTGCTTTCGCAATGTTGCTCCACTCCCATCTCACAGAGTGCCTCTTCATGTTACCTTTTCCATCTGACCATAGGAACTTCCTTATTTTCTTTTGAATTTCATTGATTTGATAGTAGCTAAAGAACCAGACTGAGGCAAAATAGATGGAATAGGACAAGAGGATCTTTTGGCAGATTTGCAATCTACCAGCCATGGTTAAATATTGCTTATTCCATTTATCTATTTTGCATTCAATTTTTTCTTTTATCCAGTTCTACATTTCCTTCAGGTTAGGTTCAATGGCAAAGGGGATGCCAAGGTACCTAACAAGTTTTTGGGGTCCTCCCCACTGCAGATTGAAGTTCTTTAGCCAATTAGGGGGTGTGCTTTTCCACCCAAGCATATAGGATTTGGTAAGAGCAATCTTGGCTCTTGATGCTTGACAAAAAAATTGAAGTTTGTCCATGAGGTTCACCACATTTCTTTCTTCCAGCTGCACAAAGATAGCTGTGTCATCAGCAAATTGGGTGTTGAGTAATTCATTGTTGTCTGGGAGGGTGATGTCTTTAACCATAGGGGAGGCCCCATTGTCCCTTAATAGGTAGTGTAAGGCATCTGAGGATATGACAAATAGTGCAGGGGCTAAGGAGCACCCCTGCCTTATGGATCTCCCTAAGGTGATTTCCTCTGTAAGGTTGTCCATTAACATTTACCTGTGCCACTGCATCATTGAATAATGTTTTCACCAAGTCACATAAAGTATTTGGAAACCCAAAGGTTTCCAGAACCATCAACACATATTCCCATTCAACTCTATCATAAGCTTTTTCAAAGTCCAGCAAAAGCATTGCATATTCTTGTTTAGTTTGTCTCGCCCAATCCATGGCCTCCCAACTAGTAATCAAGTTTTCTAGAATATATCTGCCTTTAATGAAGCCAGTTTGGGAGTTATTAATAAAGGAAGGTAGTATGCTTGCCAGTCTGTTTGCTAGTATCTTGGCCAATATTTTATACGAGACATTGAGGAGGGTTATAGGCCTCCAGTTCTTAACCAGTGTCCTATCTCCTTCAATGGGGAGCAGCTTGATGACTCCCTTATTGATATTTCTTCCTAGAGAACCTTTTTCAAGAGCTTCCTTATATATTGCATGCAAGTCATCACAGATCCAATCAATGAAAACCTTGTAAAATTCTGCAGGGAGTCAATCAATTCCAGGGGTTTTGTCATTTTTGAGTGACAAAATAGCTTGTTTGATCTCTTCTTTTGAAATGCTTTTGCTCAAGACTTTTGCATCTACCTCACTGATTTTTTTGGGAATAATGTGTTTTAGGTGATTCCTTGCCAAAATGTTGCCCTCCTTGGCCCCATCCGAGGTGAAGAGGGCCTTGTATAACCGAAAGAATTGCAACCTTATATCCTCTTGCGATGTTATTGTCGAGCCCTTTGCCCATAATTGATCAATTTGACCTCTTAATTGCCTTTCCTTGATGCATTTGAAGAAAAATTTGGACCCATTATCCCCATTTTGAAGCCAATTCATTTTGGATCTTACTCTTAGCCCTTTCACTTTGACTGCTTGTAGTCTTCTCAATGCATCTTTGGTCGAGCAGAGTCTATTAGATGGGCACTCATTATTGCGTGCCTTTTGGAGGCAGATTTCTACCTCAAGAAGTTTACCCTGCAGTAAGTTCTACTCCCTCCTCCTATCTAAGGCCCTTTTCTTACCAATGGTTTGGAAAAGAGTTTTCCACCCGTCCACATTCAACTCCCACCTTTCAATGGAACTCAAGTCTTTGTACATCCATTTGTTGATTTCCCTCAAGGACTCAATGGCACACCTACAATCATCATCTTTCAGGAGTCTGGTTTTGAGCATGAAACCTTCATTAAAGCCTTTTATCCTTGCAAGACCAGATTTTAGGTAGAGTTTCACTCTGATAGGATGGTGGTCGGAGAGAGTGTATGGAGTAACCTCCCTTGCACCCATCCTTCACAGGCAGGACTGAGAAGAAGTCCTTATTCAAATAGAAACTGTCCAACCATTCTAGCATTCTAACACTTGTACCAAGTGAACTCTATCACCAAGAATAGCATATCAATCCTAAGAATTCATGGTGATAGATTACAACCACATTGTCTAGGATCACCAAAGGATTACAATAAAAAATCGTCAGCATTGAGCTAATCTAATCTCTCCCAATCTTATCTTCACAAGTATGTTGTTCTTGAATGCACACATATATGCACTCAACTCCATACCCCAATCTAAGAAACCAAAGAAGAACCATTTCAACTTCAAGTCCTTGGATGACCTTACTGTTCTGTTGTTTTGACCTGTATGTGATGAGTTCAAGAGTGTTGAACTTGTCATTTGTGCCCTTTTCCATTAGAGACGAGTTTGACATTGGTAGAACTTGTTACTTGTGCCAATTTCCATGAGAGACGAGTTAGACTTTGGTTGAATCTATTAGACGAATTCAGCCGTGACAAAATTTGTCACTGACACATATGTAAGCTGTAGAAACCATACATTTTGCTTACAAAATGTAAATGTTGTGCTGTTTTATTTTGAAATTCTAGAAATTTTTGACAGGAGTTGATGCAAGAGCATCTCAGTTGAGGGAAATCTTGTGCATACAAAATTTTTCCTTTTTTCCTGATTTTGTTTGTCTTCTTTGTATTTTGTTTGTGGTTGCAATTGTTTTTTTGGGTGGTCTCCTTGCTCAAGTTTGGTTTGATCTTGTTCCTTTCTGCTGTGCTGATTTGTCTAATCAAGTGCCCCCTCATCTTGTAGTAGATGACTCTATTTTTGGTTGTGGATTGGTGTATGTACAACGTTATTAAGGCTGGAAACTGTTGAATATTCCTGGTCCCTACTTGACCGAATCTACTTATTCTTACCTTTTTAATTGGCATAAATCCTTTTATTTGCAGTGCTTCAATTTTCTAGTGGTGGTTACTTTGTAGCTCGTGGAATGATTCTCTTATTCTTTGCTTCTTAGCCACAATTGGGCTGTTTCAAGTCGTGATATTATGGAGTTGTGGGCCCAGTATCTACATGCCACTTGCTTCTATCTGGGCGGATATGTTTGAAATGAAAATATTTATCACCTTTATTCATTTTGGGTCTTGTTGGAATCATTAGATTGTTTGAGTATTGTTTAGAATTTCTTGTTTTATCCTCTTGCTTTAGTTCTATATATTCAAAAATTGTTATGAATGATAATTTTTCAGATCATGGTTTGAAGGTGGAGTGACGGTGCCAATTGGTAGAAAGATGAGATTGTTGACTGAAGGGGAAGGAAGATGGCAGCGTAATTCTTTCTAGAGTTATGATTTTGGATGGAAAAGAATAAGAAAAAAGTAAAAACGAAAGAAATTTGTGATGCCTGCAAGCCTATAGTTGGAAAATGGAATTTGAAGCATGAATCCTGTAAGGCTTGTGAGCCTATTTGGTGATAATTTAAAGACAACAATTAAAATTAGAATGATGCCTGTGAGCCTATTTGTTGGTAATTAGAATGATGGAAATGTGAGATAGTTGCTAGTATGTGAAGGACTATCAAATTATATAAGCTTAATAGAAAGATTGTAATCCAAATTTGGGAAAACAAAGGATTGCCTCTGATTTTGTTTGTTTGGCTGCTTGAATTGGCTATTTGTTTTAGGTCCCTAGTTCTTGTCTACATTATTTGTTATCAAAGCAGGGTAAGATCTCAGAGCATTGAGAGTTTGTTGCAGGTGGTGGGAGTCCTTTAATTGCAAGTGTAATACCCCTCCTGTTACTGGTTGGACTTATTATTTTTCTATGCTTTTGTTTGATGCTTTGAGACTGTGATAGTACTATTTATTGTTCTGGTTTGGAGGATTGGTTAGTGTAGACTGATTGATGGTTATGCTTCTTCAGTTGATGACATTATGTTTTGGTGATGTTATTGCTATATATGTTTATGGTAGATTAATTGATATTTATTTGTCAGATCGATGTGATATTGTATTGGTGAGAAAAACAGAGTTGCATCACTCGCTTGCGAGTGCCCTGTGATTTCCATGATTTTTTTTTCATGGTGTGTTTGAATTATGGATTATCTATATACATGTATGTTATATGTACGTTTTGCGAGATTGCGGTACATGTTAGATTAATCTTCCTTTTAATTTAAATAAGCATTAAATTAAAAGCGAACATTAATCTAACATTAAATTCACAAAATAAACCTTGTATAACAAATAATCAAGACAGACAGACGAGACAACCAAACATACTAGACCTAAACTGACGACATACTGTGACTAGGTTTGAGACTAGACTAGGAAAAACCTCGTTACTATCTCCCAATCAACATTACCATTGAGTCTAGACATGCTCGGACCTGTAAACGGTGGAGTCGGTGCCATGTACTGCATCCTACCGGACATATAACATACATGTATATATAATCCATAATTCAAACACACTGTGAAGAGAAAATCACGGAAATCACAGGGCACTCACAAGAAAGTGATGCAACTCCGTTCTCCTCACCAATACAATATCACATCAAACTGACAAATAAATATCAATTAATCTACCATAAACATATATAGCAATAACATCACCAAAACATAATGTCATCAACTGAAGAAGGATAACCATCAATTAGTCTACACTAACCAATCCACCAAACCAAAACAATAAATAGTACTATCACAGTCTCAAAACATCAAACAAAAGCATAGAAAAATAATAAGTCCAACCAGTAATAGGAGGGGTATTACATCCTCCCCCCCATAAATTCGGCTTACTCCTGGAAGCCGGTAAACAAAAGAAATAAACATGCAAAGGATAACTAGATGGTTTCCTAATCAGCTAGGCTGGCAGCTTTAACGACTTCCTTACTGGAAGGCGTCCATTCCTTTTTTTCGCAACGAAGTCTCCTTAGAGCTTCCTCCAAAGTTTCCAGGTTCGAAAGCATGGAGCATTTGGAATAATCATACCGAAGTTTGATTTTCCATAGCCGCCTGACTATCGGATCACGGACCTTCCTCCGAGGTGTTTTGCGTATCTTCATCCAGGAAAAACACCAAGGGTCAGATTTTAGTTTAAAACTTACACTCACCGAAAGCACACACAAAATAAGGGTACAAGTGAGCTCAAGAGTCAAACGCAAGGTTGCCTAATGGACTTAACTACCCAGAGACCCCAGCGTTTGCAAACTCGGCTCTGATACCAATCTGTAATGCCCCGTCTTGTAACCTAAAGAATGTTGCAATGACTACGATAGTGTAATAAATTTATTTTTAAAAGTGTAAACATGAACTTCACTAAAGCAATCATTCCCTAAGATATGCGACGACAAACTACATGTAAATCCCATAGATGACAATAGAAATTAACATCTAGCATGTGTTCAATTCTCATAAACTTAAGAGCATACATTCAATAACAGTTAAATTACATCAATGAAGGTATAATGTACATAAATGATTCTTTCTTTACATTGCAATTATAATAATATTTACAATACTCATTTCCAAATGAGGTAGGTCATACAAAAATATACAATTACATGTTACAAAAGTTATCCCCGATTACAATTGAGGAGTGATACAAGAATAAGGTTTCCACTGATACAAATAAGAAAGTACATTTTCACATACGAACTCTCCATCCAAGAAGTACTCATCGCCACGAACAAGAATCTGGGGACCCAATGGTGTAAGGTGCACGTTCTACCCAACCAAGTGGTACCTGTAGGCCCACCCCCCGTGCTAGGAGATAGTAAAAAGGTTCCCTAGACATAACCTACAAACCCTAGACACAAGCAAAACCATAGACAAAACTATATAAGTACAAACTTAACTTAATGGTTACATTGCTTCTAGAACTGAATGATCAAATACACTAAGTTCACAAGGATACTGCTATTATAGGTGGAGTGTCATCACAATGTTGCATAGGTTACCCAAGAGAATCTTCCTAGGTTCCAGCCCCCATCTTGGGTTACCCTGGTAACCTCTTACGAAACCCAGCCCCACATGCAAGCTATTGTAGAATCAAATATCTTTCATAATGACTAGATATCAATTTTTCCATTCCAGGCCTTCTCGACTCATCCCCAAGTCTAAACTAGCCCTTGAGACCATGAGTGAGGCTTAATTAATCTAGTTAAAGGTTTTTGACTACCTAATGTGTTGATTTAGTTTTCACTAATTAACTAACTCTACATGAGTTACCCTGGCACCAATTTCTTATGTGCCGGCCCCTCATATTACGCAATCTTTAATTTTATAAACTTAATGTAAAACTTCTACAAAAGAATCTTTTATACATGTAATCTTTTTTCAATACACAACCACTAAATTAAATAGTAAAGAACCCAGACCAGAGGCTTGAAGAATTGACAAGAGAAGAAAGTTTGCTCATCATGTTAAGTAACTCCAAAGTCCTTTCAAATTCCACTTCTGCAAGAATGTACCATCGACTAGAAATTATCTCGATATCTTCTTCCAAAATTTTAAAATAAACCCCAAAAGAAAAAAAACACAAATTTTTCCAGCAATTCTCTGTTTCTTTTTTTCCTTTTCCGTGAAGTGCTTTCTTGCCTTACCCAATTCTGGCAATATTCTCTCCGAGAAAATCCTCAACAAGAATTTGCATTTAATTCAACTAACACACATGGAAAATCAAGAAAATATCTTCTAACAAACTCAGATATTTTCTTCTAACAATTATCAAAAAAAATATTTTATTTTATTGAATTTTAAATTTCAACAACTAATTTCATTTTTAAATACTTATTGAAAATTCCATTTCTCACAAAAGCATTTAAAGAATATTTAATCTATTCTCTCAATAAAAGTAGATTTAATCAATTAATTAATTTATTTAATAAAATAACTTTAATCACAATGATTAAATTATTTTATCAATAAACTAATTTAATTAATTAAATAAAATATGAAACTTTTATCTACAATATTTAAAATTAATTTAAATAAACATTAAATTAAAAGGAACATTAATCTAACATTAAATTTACAAAATAAACCTTGCATAACAAATAATCAAGACAGACACAGACGAGACAACCAAACATACCAGACCTAAAGTGATGACATACTGTGACTAGGTTTGAGGCTAGACTAGGAAAAACCTTGTTACTATCTCCCAAACAACATTACCGTTGAGCCTAGACACGCTTAGACCTGTGAAACCAGGTGGAGTCGGTGTCATGTACCTGCAATCCTACAAACAAACATATAACATACATGTATATATATAATCCATAATTCAAACACACCGTGAAGAGAAAATCACGAAAAATCACAGGGCACTCGCAAGCGAGTGATGCAACTCTGTTCTCCTCACCAATACAATATCACATCAAACTGACAAATAAATATCAATTAATCTACCATAAACATATATAGCAATAACATCACCAAAACATAATGTCATTAACTGAAGAAGCATAACCATCAATCAGTCTACACTAACCAATCCACCAAACCAAAACAATAAATAGTACTATCACAGTTTCAAAGCATCAAACAAAAGCATAGAAAAATAATAAGTCCAACCAGTAACAGGAGGGGTATTACAATATACATGTATGTTATATGTCTGATTGCAGGTTTGCAGGTACAGGACACAGACTTCACCTGGTTTTACAGGTCTGAGCACGTCCAGACTCAATGGTAATGTTGATTGGGAGTTAGTAACGAGGTTTTTCCTAGTCTAGTCTCAAACTTAGTTACAGTGAGTTGTCATTTTAGGTCTGGTATGTTTGGTTGTCTCGTCTGGTTGCATATGGGGGTTGAGGAATAACTTTAGTTGTTTACCAATCATACTTGTTGCACATGTTAATACAGATAAGAGAATTGTTATAGTTTATCTTGGCCCGGGAGCACGTTTTTAGGAGGCTTGGCTTGTTGTGACACATCTTCTCCTTGCATGTTGGTACCCACATGGGGGTCTCAGGCATTGGTTCCTTGATATAATATCTTTTACTTCTGCGAGTATGGACACCAGGGAAGCTCGTCCAGATCCTCCATAGAATTGTAAGGTTATTTGGCATATACATAATAGCTAGGGAAAAAAAAATTGGGGAGGACCGAACGCCTACCAAAGTCATTGATGGAGTCCTAGAGACAAAAGGAGATGGTCCAAACTTGGATTTGAGCCTATGAAGGAGCCAAATTTTTCCATGTCTTGATTTTCACAGGAGTTGACTACTGGAAGGGAGTAGCAAGCGCTAGATTTTGTATCTCAGAATTAAAAGAAAACGAGTTCTTGTGGTGTTTCCTGGACGCTCGCTCCATCGAATTCAAACTACTACATATCCTGTTAAATGAACTCACCTGTCAGGTAAGTGGTGCTCCTCATATATCGATTTTTAAATGGATACTATTTACTTACTTTTTGTATATTCTCTTTAAAGCCTAAATTTAGTGACTATTATGTTTTTTTAAATCGAGTATGTGAGCCTTTGAGACCATTTCTATGAACCTCTTTCTTTAGGCCATTTTATGGTCCCTTAAGAAATCATCTCGCTGAGACAGGCGAAGTATTTGAAAATATTTCTGTATAGGCAACTACTCACGCCACAGAGCTTTTGCGCCTCTTGTCAAGGCTTCTATATATATTCTTGCATAAACTTCATCATCAATTCCTCTCATATATATATATATATCTTGGCCTCTCAAGCATCATCACACGAGAAATCCTCAGCCATGACTTCTGATTGTAAGTCGATTTGCTGGCCCTCTTAAAATTTTGTTTTACAATTGTAGGAAATGCATATGGTTTATTTTTTGGCATAAGGGATATAACCACCAGCCAATGAGTTACCTTGGCACCACTTTGTGTGCAGCGTAATCCTCAGAAGAATAAGAATACTCAGCCTTAGCAGGGTAACAGTTTTCGGTCTCAACATGATGGTGGTTGGTTTCAAAATGAGAGAGATCAGAGTTGGCAGCAAGTTCAACGTGATCGTTTTGATCAACCTGCAGAGAGTTCTCAGTCTGCAGTTAGTGGAGGTAGTTTTCCATGGTCTAGTGTACCTCCAGGTGATAAAGGATTCAGAAGGAGTATAGAATGTTTTACTTGTAGTCAACAAGGTCACATTGCTCGTCAGTGTCCTCAGAAGGGCACTTTTGGGTTTAGTCAGAGACCGGCGGCTTCAAAGTCGACAGTAGGAGATGTAGGGAGAACACATAAGGTATTTACCGCGGTGGATAACCACCAAGGTGTAGTTGGAGAAGTTTCTAGTGGAGGACTGGCATTGTTCTTTGGAAACCGTGCACGTCCTTCAACGTTGGGAGTTGATCTTCAGGGGTTGAGACGTTGACCGAGTACAGATCTAGTAAGATCCTAGTGGTGAGTCTTCTATTTCTTGGGAGGACGTATTCTAGATGTGTGTGTTATCTGTTTTCTGTTTGTAGGCTTCCTGGAGTAAGCCTTATCCTAGGGGGGGAGGATGTAGTACCCCTCCATTTTGCTTATGTTTTTTGACAGTATGTTTCACTTTGATAGACCCTGATACCTTGTTTTGATGTATTTGATCGCTGACTGTAGAGTGATGGTGGATTTATTTTATGATGTGATGATACACTATTTGATGGTGATTATTTCTGACATGTTTATTTTAGCATAAATGTTGACTTGAGATGTTATTGCTATATATGTTTATGGTAGATTAATTGATATTTATTTTGTCAGTTAGATGTTATATTGTATTGGTGAGGAGAACGGAGTTGCATCACTCGCTTGTGAGTGCCCTGTGATTTCTGCGATTTTCTCCTCACGGTGTGTTTGAACCGCTGGATTATATATGGCTGTATGTTATATGTCCGCTTGTAGGTATTGATGACAATCGCTCCACCCGGGTTTCACAGGCGTCCGAAAGCATGTCTAGCTCAACGGTAATGTTGTTTTGGGAGATAGTAACGGATTTTCCCAGTTCAGCCCCCAAACCTAGCCATAGTATGTCATCAATTTAGTCCGGGTATGTTTGGTTGTCTCTGGCTCTGTCTCATTTGACATTTACTATGAAAGGTTTATTTTGTGAATTTCATGTTAGATTAATGTTCTTTATAATTTAATGCTTATTTAAATTAATTTTAAATATTGCAGATAAAAGTTTCATATTTTATTTAATTAATTAAATTAGTTTATTGGTAAAATAATTTAATCATTGTGATTAAAATTATTTTATTAAATAAATAAATTAATTGATTAAATTTCCTTTTATTGAGAGAATAGATTAAATATTCTTTAAATGCTTTTGTGTGAATGGGAATTCCAAATATGTATTAAAATAAAAATGAAATTAATTTTGAATTCTTAAATTGAATAAAATAAAATAAATTCTTGATAATTGTTAGAAGAAAATATCCGTGAGTAACTTGTTAGAAGATATTTTCTTGATTTTCCATGTGTGTTAGTTGAATTAAATGCAAATTCTTGTTGAGGATTTTCTAGGAGAGAATATTGCCAGAATTGGGGAAGGCAAGAAGGCACTTCACGGAAAAGAGAAGAAACAGAGTATTGCTGGAAAATTTGTGATTTCTTTTGGGTTTTGATTTTAAAATTTTGGAAGAAGATCTGGGATTATTTCTGGTACAGTAATTTGCATTCTTTTGAAAAGTGGAGATTTGAAAAAGGCTTTGGAAGTTGCACGCAGCAGACAAAGTTTTTTTTCAAGTGTCAATTCTTCAAGCTACAGGAATACATGTTCTTTGCTATTTATTTATTTAATTTTGTGATTTGAAAAGATTGTTTGTATAAAGATTTAAATTTGTAGAAGTTTTGTTAATTTGTAAAATTAAAAGATTGCCTGTAGAAGAAATAACTTTGATTGAAGCTTCTGTTCTTCTTGGTGAATTTTTGTCGAAATATTCTTTAGAAAATTTGTTACCTCTTGTGAAAGATTCTGAAACAAAATTTTTATAGTAAAATCAGAGAGCAACATAGAAGGTTTTGTTAAACAATAGAAAATTTTCAAAAGGAAACAGAAGAAATCTCCGTAGATTTATAAATGAAGTTCTCTGTTAAATTTGGTGTTAAATTTGGGAAAAGAAACCTCTGGGAAGAATTTTGCTAAACATTACCTGTAGAAAAGATTTTGGGAATTTGGGTTTGAAATGAAACCCTCTGTTATTGAAATTATTAATTTATGATTAAATTGTTAAATTGGTAGATTTCTCAATTTCCTGTAGAAAACCCCCTTTGAAAATAATTGTCTGGTTATAATATTTTATTTATTGATTAAAATGTGTATATATTTATTTATATATATATAATATATAAACATATACATATACAAATATACTCTTATGTATTTAATTGTGATATTGTTATGGGAAATTTTATTTTCTATTAAAATGAGAAATCCGTACGCGAAATTTTTAAGGTCGCAGGAATTTTTATTCATGAAAATTTTATTAAAAAAAATAAAATAGAAATTGGGGAGGCGCAGGGGGCTACCCCCACAGCCGTTCCCCATAGGGGAGCCCGCTGTGAGGGCAGTGCCGGCGCTGCCTGCACAGCCGCGCCCCACTTAGGGGTTCGGCTGTGTAAGGCAGCCGGCCTTGCCTCTGCCTCCTAAAGTTATTCGAAATTTTATTTTATTTACTTTCTTTTTTTATATACAATATTTATGTTATATATATATATTTTATATGTATAACATATTATTTTTGATATATGTTATATATATAATGTATTTATATATATAAATAAATTCATATAAAATTTGTAATTGTGTAAAATTAATGATTATAGATTTATTTCTGGCAATTTTAAAATATATGTATATATTTGTATATATTTAAATAATTATTCAAATATAATAATTTGAATGTAAATTTATTTAAATGTATAAAATATTGTTGTTGAGTATAAGAAAACTATGATTAGATATTTTTTTTAATGAGATGTATTAAGTAAAGAAATTGGAAATTTTATTATAATGCATGAATGTGGAATTAGAACTAATTGTTAGTTTTAATTTCCATATTGATTGAAAAATAAATTATATTTTAGTTGATTAATTTTGATGCTATATGTAACTGATTTGATTGGATTTAGTAAATCCTAATATTAGATTCTTATTGTGCTTGAAATTGCTTTAAGTTGTTTTTACTCTTATTGGGCATATTGGGGATTATACGGGTTAATAAGACTTCCAGATATAGTTTCTTCATAAGGGAAACATTTTTATGATGGTTTCATGTTTTGAATAAACTAGGGTAGTGCACATAGTTCTATTTGGTTTTTAGACACCTGGTTCTATGAACAGGATGTGATGTCTGTTGTTTTATGGTTGGTATTTGATGTTGGTTTTGGTTTATGTGCACCTTGTCTACCCTTAGTTAGTGAAATTAGTTTCCTTGTGTTATTATTAGGGGAGTAGCTCTTTATGAGGGCCGGCACACAAAGTGGTGCCTGGGTAACTCATGTAGAGTTAGATAATCAGTGAAAACTAAATCAACACATTAGGTAGTCTAAAATATTTAACTTGATTAATTATGCCTCACTCATGGACTCAAGGGCTAGTTCAGACTTGGGGATGAGTCAAGAAGGCCTGGAATGGAAAAATCGATATCTAGTCACTATGAAAGATATTTGATTCTGCAACAGATCGCATGTGGGGCTGGGTTTCGTAAGAGGTTACTAGGGTAACCCAAGATGTCGGCCGGAACCTAGGAAGAAACACCTGGGTAACCTATGCAACATTGTGATGACACTCCACCTATAATAACAGTATCCTTGTGAACTTGTGTATTTGATCTTTCAGTTCTGAAAGCAATGTAACCATT